>BMAW01031795.1:0-76591 GCA_019974015.1 Nephila pilipes | reverse complement strand
GCATAATCATTGTTGTTAAGCATGACTTTTTACTATATTCTCTTCTTTGCAGGCCTCATCAAAACATCATGTTCAAAAAGCTTTTACGTCACGTGACAAAACACAATACAAACAATAACAATCAGAACCTCACCAACTGCTCAAGTCTGTCTTGCTAGTAATATGATGCTATATGCTCTGGACAACATATACACAAAATTCCTCAAGTAATTAATAATAGTAATAGTCATACATTTGGGATTGTATATCGCTTGTAACAATCACACATCCTTTGAATAAACAAATTCAATTAAAGTGAGGTAATCAATTCTGCACAGCTATTGAATATTTACAAAGTGAATATTCATCCTAGAGCATTACGCTCTCGGAAAACATCAAGGGAAACACGTCGTCTGCTTCTCCTCTCTGCCGAACAAGCAGGGAAACAACACCCTCATTTCAGTCTCTTCTCAATCGTTTCTTTTCTCAAGTCTTTCGACTTCCTGTGCCTCTCCACGCTGGAATTGGGGAGGATTTCCCTACCAAAGACCATTACCTTTAACGACTTCTATCAATTCTATCGTATCTGAACTCGTAATGGTGAAAACATGGTCGCGTTCTGTCCATATCGAGATGACGCTCTCACCGTCACATGTAGCAATATCATTAGTTTTCTTCAGAAAGAGCAGTAAAAGTGTTCATACAGATTCTTTTGAATGTAGGTCGTGGATAAATACACCCAGATAATTTTAATCTAGTTGCATATTTACTTCCCTTAACAGGAAAAACGAAAGATATGAGCTAGTACATATATTTTCTAAAATCAAAAAATATTAAATGATATATTTATGAATATTTTAAAATTAAAACAAAGAGGCCCTTATGTATTTTAATACTTAGCTACTTAAAAAAAATTACGTGCCAGAATGTACCCAAACTCATAATTTCCAATCATAAATTGAACAAAACATTTTCATATATATTTCGATATTAACAATACTATTGTAAAGCTTTTGTATAAATATTAAAATTTGGATTTATTTATTAGCACGAAATAAAAGAATTTATCATTTCAGAGTAGCACTAATTTTCTATTTCTTACCTGTCTGATTGGAATCTTTATTCATAAATAAGTCATCCGACATTTGCAACGGTAGAATGTTGGAACCTTTATTTAATTCCGATAATTCATTTTTTCTATTTTGTATTTATTCGCGTTGCTTTCTAGTATAGTTGGAACTTATTTATAATTTATTTATTTTACCTACTATTTATTGTGCGATATTTTTTAAAAAAGTGTTACTGCAATTCTTGTAACATTGGCTTTTCATCCTCGGTATTTCTATTTTATTTTTTCCACTTTTTACCTCACTATTTTATCTCTTGAAAAATATTTTTTTATCCCTTTTCTGGGCATAAGACAAAGAATTATTTAAAATACCATTCTTTTCATCAAATTCAGTTCATAGAAAGTGGGATATATTCATCCTCTTAATTTCAGTTGTAAAGTATCATTTGTTTGGCAAGCGCCAGCAAGCCGTACACTGCGCACCGTACTTGCAGGAGCCTTCGCCTGAAACCACCAAGCTGCTGTATTACCTTATGCAAGCAAGAAATTTGCCTTTGTTCTGGCTACTTGCATTTACGTAAAGCTTCATTTAAGTTCATATTTTTAGTATTTACCATCATTTGTACGCCTGCCGTACTTTAGCGAAAACAGCGCCTGCCGTACCTTTTCATCATTTGCTTTTGCCGTACCGCCTTTGCTGCTGCGGCAAAATACAGACGCGCACGGCCGCGCGAGGGACATACATCATGAATTAACTACATCCACGAGCATATGGTAGGTAAATTTGCAAAACTAATTATCTGTTACACACAACTACAGTAATTCTTAAATTCTATAATTTTACAAGTAAAGGTGTATATAACGATCAAAGCAAGAACAATATCAAGAAAACTGGACAACTACTTTTTTATATATCTTAAGCATGCCAAAATAAACCGAGTAAAGCAGTTATTTTTTTTAGCAAAACTGAATCATGTGGGCCCATAATATGGTTAGAAATACCCGCAATGTAGTTAGAAGGATGCTTGGAGTTATATGTACAGCAAAAATGATAATTTAGAATGGTTGAATTAATATTAAAATGGAAACCAAGGGATACATTGAAAAAATACAGTTTAATGCATTATTTTGCACACAACCAAAAAACAACATCAAAGTGGCTTTTGAATTATTAGCTCTGAAGATCCACAGCTACTTCAAAAGTCACATATGAATATTATGAGGCGAACAAGATCTTACATATAAACGTTGCATAAAAGGTGAACCACTTATATAAAACCTATATTTCTCTCAATTTGAATATATGATTGCGATCTAGAAAGAAGAAAAGGAAAGAGTGTAATAAAATTATGTATCAATCACTAAATGATACTTTGCTTCCCGTCGATCTAAAATGAGATAATAGAAAATTTCAATTTCTCTAAATCTCAGTACTAAAGCATTTCTTGTGGTGATAAATTCGTATCAAATTATTATTTTACAACAATACAGTTATGTACTAAAATGCTTTACAAAACATTAGTTACTAGCAAGAGATTTTAGGATGAATTCATTTCAGTTACAACATCACGGTACATGCACACTTTTACTAGACACCCAAGGCCTTTGATAAATTTTGCACCATGGTTTTATTCAGCTCATTACAGCAGTGGATTCTCTGTATATTTAACACACTCGCAATTGTCTCTCGCTTTTGCAGCTGCTTTGATGTTCGACGGTCGAGTAGCGAACGTACTCTGCAAAACCGACAGAATCAAGGCAATATTATACAAGGATTAATTTTGGGTTCTCTCCTTCTTTAGCCTGCCATCAAAGATGTTGCAGATGACTCGTCTCAGTTAGCAAGTACGTAGACAACAGTGGAGAGGATTAGGGCAAGTTCTGTGTGTAGTATATTGTTATCATTCTTCTTACAGGTGCACAGACACAATTTCAGTACAGATTTCTTGACGTCTTAATAACTTACACGAGTAAACTTTAAATTAAAAAATTCCTCATGACTAAGGAACCCTAATCTCACTGATTTCGACGCATATAGTGGCTCTGTGTATCAATGACGTCTTCCAAGACTGACAGGCAAAGATTCGTAATCTTTGTGTATCATTCTGCAGAAACTTTTAAGCCAACAGTAGATAACCACAGGCTGGATAAAGAGGTCCTGCCATCTAAGCAATAAGACCCTGGCAAATACTTTCGGAGGAATCATCCAGATCCAACATCGGCATCAACAACCATCTCGGACGATCCCAAGCGTTCATCCATCTAAGGTCAAACCAATCTTCAGATAGTCCCATTTAATTCGGGTGATGTCATTGGGTATTTTAGGCACTGGAAGTGCACTTCTGGATATAGCTTCTCGAATGTCAGGGTTGCAATGTCCCAAACATACAATCTAAAGAAAGCGAAAATAAATAAATACTTGAATGCTTGATGCTTGATGCATGAGACAAATAATGATTAATAAATGCTTGATGCATGGAAACAAACATGGAATTTATTTTATATCTAATAATATCTATGCAACATACGCGAGCAGCTGTATCCATGGCAAACAAACAGGCACTGCTACCTTCCGTAGCCGCTCCACACTATAGAGAAACTGGCAAAGCAGCCTGCAAAATGTTGCCAGCAAAGAAAACCATGCAAAACACACTAAACCGCTGCCGCTTCGCCGCTTGCCGCTTAAGCCGCAAAACCAAAGGCTGGCTTGGTACCGGCCGTCTACTTCCTGCAATATTTCGCCGTAAGCAAAGGCCGCCAGCAAAAGCCGAAATTTAAAAGCGCACCAGGCATAAAAGTAGTACAAACCGCTTCGTACCGTGCCGCTACCGTAAAACCATTGTAAAATCACCCACTTCATCATAAAGCTGCTTTCGCCAAAGTTTGGTAGTAGCCAGGTATACACTGGCGGTACCACTTACTGAAATAACAATTTTGGAATATTCCCATAAAGCACTTTCCTCCATAGCCTTGTTGGTCCCTACCATTTAAGCAAAGCTGTGTTCAGGTTTGGAAGGTTCTCGGAAAAGGGCTTTACGGTACCGTTGCTTTCCCCAAATCGAGCTTTGCAGTCTATACGATTGAAGTCGGGAGATCTAGATAGCCATCAGAATATCCTGCTTATTCCAGAAATTCGTCGACCAGATGCATGAAATGTGGCGATGTCATCCATTGAGAAGGAAATGAGGGCCAACTGTACCTGTAAATGCAAACCTGGATCCAAGACCTCATCCTATGCCTCTTAATCTGGTGCTCTTTCAAAGATTTCGGAGGTGTGCGACAATCCAACATGATGTATTTTTGAACAATCAAGCCTCCGCTGCCAATTTCTTCAACATGGTCGATTTTTTTGGACATTGAAGCTTGTTAGCGGGTCATAAGACTCTCCTCGCAAGAAAGTATGGCAAAAAAGCACTGATTAAGGCTGAACCAGGACTCATCAGTGAACAGAGACAGTCAACCATTGATTCATGCTCAATCTGTATGATCACTGCATCATTTATTGGAGCTCCCTGTGGCAAGAACTGGGGTGGACACCCAACAACAGATCTTCTTGTAAACAGCCCTCTCTCATGAAGTCAATCTGCAAACAGTCATCCTTGAAACTCCGGGTTGTGTCTGCATACAACTTGCAAAACCTGAGAAACTGTAGCATCCATGTACGCCTCGCTGTAATATTGTCTGGACACATGGTGATCTTCTCTGATCAAAGGCTCTTAGACATTAGTGCAGTTGTTCTCTGTTAGATTTAGTGTCCTTAAATTGTTTCATAAGTTGGACACGACACTGGGTGTTTAAATCAAATTCTCGGCAAATCTGGATTCTGATACTGGCCTGCTTCTTGCCTATCACAATTTACCCACCTCATTCCATCATCTAAACGTTGGTCATTACTCACTTTTACTGTTTGAATTTTAATTTTAAGCGGTGTCAAAATAACAACAAGAAATTCGGCGGAAATGCGCTAGCGAACGAAATGGATTTTAGTTCGCACTTATAAATCTATTTTTTTATGTATGGATTGCCCCACTACGTATATACGCTTACATATTGACCAAGATTTGCATTTTGTTTTCGAAACAGTACTTTTATATTTCGTTCATTTCTTTTCATGAAATTCTACAAAATATACAAATTCTCTTAGTACGAGCACCAATTATAATATCTGGGGTAGCTTTCTGACATTATATTTAAAATTACAGCTTTTACAATTATCACAAATGTGGGCTTTTTTTTATGAATTCGATGAAATAAAGAAGATAAAAATAGTTATTTGAACTAGATAAGGATATTCAAGCGATATAGAAATGACGAAAGGGTATAGCTTATAGTAGGTAATTGATAGTAGTTTATGATCATAAATTGGAGTAAATTGCGTGGTTGACCGTTTGTAATTAAATTTAGCTAAGAGACACCTCGCTAGAGTAAGTAAAGTAACAGAATCGAACCCACAGTGTTCCAGAGAAGTTTCATCACTTGAAGGCAGATTGTATAAGTAAAATAAATTTTATTTTAAATTCCATGCCAGGATCCAGAGAGCCGTTGGGAGAATTTGAGTGAACAACATTCAATATTATCTATCACCTTTTACAATGCGTGTTTAAGAAATCACCTGACAAGACGTACTTTCGTGAGGGAGCTTCTAATGGAGTATTGTCGCAGGATTAAAACTGCTAAAAACAAGCCTTCCCAGTAGTATAAGTTCCTGAAAACTCAGCGACAGAATCTATTATACGTTGGGGACAACAACCCTAATAAAATTTATTTTTTCGCGTACTTAAAGTTACTCAACACTTCATTCTCTACTTGTGCACGAGGAAACTAGTGATAGTACAGCATAGTAAATCGATTAGCTCCGAATGTGCAAGACTTCTGAAGAATTGCAGTTACTACTAAATTGCCGTTTCTAGATATAGCTAGGTATTTACAGCAGGTTGAAAACATACATTACTCAATCAATAATATTCCCCAGATCAACAAACTGTATATTTTCAAAGAAATCACCTGGAACAAATTTATCCATCATAGAGTCCGCCATGAAACCCACAGCCCAGGCCGAAACTAACAAGCGATGAATAACAAGAAGGTCTGTACTAGTCGCATGTTAATCAAAACTCTCTATCTATAGTTGTAATGCCATGAAGTGCAGCCCATGTTATTTTCCATATCGATCGTTCTTTGCGATACATTTATAGCGGTTTTGTAGGATATAGGTATGATCATTTGTATACTTACGTTTATAATCAGCATTTTCATTTTGTCAAACAACAGACATCTAATATTTCAGTGATAGAGCAAGGTAACATGTAAAACCTAGGATAAAGTCACTCTACCCGTTTTGTATTACACAAAAAGGACTGGTAATTTATTGTTGAACGTTACATTTCCTTGCGTCTTGCATTATTGAATTTAATGTGTATTTCCGGTTACTGAATTTTCCTTTACTCAAGCGATCCCTGATTCTCCATTCTGCATAAATAACACATGATATGGTTCAATCAGTTGCTATCGACCCAGATAAATTGGCCGAGTTCTGCCTTAAATTACATCAACTGACTAAAGAAATACACAGAGGTATTCGTTAGCAGGACTCACTTGTAGCATTTCCTTGCAGTGGATGCATCGCCCAGTAGCATGCGGCCTGCCCGTATAGTCAGAAGTTAAGAAAGAATGAACAAATGTTAGCATTGATGAAATGTACATGAGGATTCCATTATTCTTGTTAATCACATATATGTGCCTTGTTTATGTAGGAAAAAATGGCCACTTAAATCCACTGATTCATACAAGTTTTTCAGTTTTTGCTATTTTGTTCATCCTCATAATGAAATTACATCCTCAGTATCCCAACTACTGATGTCATTCAACCTTCTTCATAACGACCGACTAACAGACATTTCTCATTGTTGCATCATGTCTACTGGTTCTCCGATCCGTTTCATTACGATCCTGGAACCCCAAAACTGCATTTGTATTCAGAACAAGTTGCCTTTAAAAAAATGATCGAATACCTTTCGTATTGTCGAATAATTGTTCCCTTTTTAGGCTGGAAGCAGCTATCATGCTGAAGACTGTCATTTGAAAATTTGTTTTGTCAATATGAATTATAGTTTTGATTTTAATTTTGAGGGAAGTTCTGTTTGACGGAGCTATTAAAAATACCTGAGGGATGATCGCTAATAGTAAAGGCGTGTTCTGACCCTGTCATTCAAGCGGTGATCATCGCAGCCTATTTTCTCTCTACTATGAGGACAGAACAGTATTCTGGAAGGTGGGCTGATGATGTAAACTGGAAGTGAACATACAGGCCTTCTGCAACTTCACTATTTAAGGTAGCACTGAAAGCATACGATAGATGAGAGAGAAGTAGCATTCTAGTTTCTTTGGTTCCTCCTCAACTGTTGTCCTTAGCCTAAAATTCCTTTTTCCGTGGTTTTTTTATCATTATTGTTGGTATGGCCCATTTAATCTTTTTTCGTGATATTTCTTGTATTTTTTGTGTAAGGTCAGAACTGATTATTCAGGATGTTACCCTTTGATTTCTGTTTTTAGCGCAACTTTTTTTTTGCAATACCTAACATCAGCATATTCTATATATAGACGCGTTATCGTTTGATTGAATCATATAAGTACATCCAATATACAAATCACATATTATTATTTAGTTCCAGACTAATGTAAGACTATGGTTTGACTTTAAATTCTGAAAGCTCATTTGGACAGGAGTTATTAAAAGTACCTACTAGGGTGATCGTTAATAGTAAAGGTCAAGTATTTCGACCTACTAATATGTAAAGTTTTAAAAATAGCAGCTGCACGAGAAATGCAGGTAGAGGATTCTTTAGGTTAATGGATGGTATCATAGTTGTAGAAATTACGCAATTGTAATGAACTTTTATTACCCGTGCGAGGGAGAGAAAGTTCTAATGGTCCCAAGAGGTGCAAAAGAGACATAAAGGCTTTCCAAAGTTCAAAACACCTGGTGCTGACCCCTATGTCTCCATTGCAGTGTTGAAGTCGGAATAGAACAGTGCGCGGCCAAAAGAAATATAAATAGTCAATGACTGCCATAATTCTTAAATACAGCTAGAAGGAACCATACCATAGCAAAGAAATGTTTATGGTAATTTGATCACTACAAATATCATATTTTGAAGATGTTCCCAACAAAAGTAATTACAGATCATTCTGCCCTCACTAAATTAACAGAAATGGGAAACTTTCTCAAACAGAATAGTCAGGGGTGTATTTAAATTAGAGGAATATAATGTTGAGTTGGAACATATACACGCAGTATATTATGATATTCAGTATTTAACTCATAAGAATCCTGTGGTAGGACCTGTTAACTCCCACATTTCTTGCATCGTGTTCAGGTTTTATCTTTGAAGAATCAAATGAAAATAGAAAAGTAGAGACCGGAAAGCCAGAGAGGTGAGATATATTTATCTGATATCAGAAAATCAGTCTAATACCTCAATAAATACTGAAATAGGTAGATATTGTTCTTTGAATTTTAAACTTTGAATTTTTTTTTTTTTTTTTTTTTTGTGAGAGTATATGTTAAATTTGTAACTGAAGTACAACCGCAATCGTTGAGAGAAATTCTGTATTAAATTCCACAGAAAGAGATCTATGTTGGGTTACTTTTATGGAAAACATACTGGGTAAAGATAAATTCAATTTCCCACATGTGCAGAAATTCAAAGTGGGAACCTATCATTTCAACATGCAACTTATGTCATTATAATTATAAAAGCGTTTTTTCGATGAGAGGAAGCTGTTTCTAATAAGATCTTATTACATAAAACGGACAAATTTCCTTTAGATTTATTAGAGCCATTCCCGTATCCAGTTTGAAAGTGGTACCGTTTCCTCTTTTAGATGTACAACTTTTTTCTAAATGGGTGAATGAATCTCGTACGAAAACATCAGCATTACATCGACCCAGTATCGCCGCTTTTGCGATTATGTATCACATATGATTCCAATTATTATATAATTAGGTTACTGCTTGAATAATTTCCGTCCCGATTGATTATTTGAATATTCTTTAAATACTATTAAATTAGGTTTCCAAAACCTTTAATTTACTCTTTTTTTACTTCTGCGAAAATTTTATGATTTCTTTTAGAACTTTTGCTTCATTATTATCTGCATTTTAATTTTTACGTTATTTGCCCAACAGGAAACAAAGGCCTTTTGAAATTGATGGACGAATGGATACTGTTCTTAGATTCCATGTTTCATTTTACTTTGATAAGTTTCCAGGAAAGGGCCTTAGCTCTACCAACAAGAATACAAAAATTGTCCATCGATCCAGTCTTTCATAAGACATTCTTGAAAAAATCGCTGAAAGAATATCAAGGTAAGTGTTAGTGATTATCCTCAAGTAAAATACATAACAGCCGTGAAACCAGATTTTACTTTAATAAAAACTGTGAACTGCAGTGGGTTTAATTATAAATGTGTTTTTTGCATTCACATATTTTCGGATACAATTTATATCTGTATTTTATTCATTTACGATTAAACTGTAATTTATGGGTTCATGAACTTGCTGTGATGATAATTCTGTCTAAGAAAGTGATATAAGCAACAACAACGATTAAACTGTTTTAAATTGACATTGAGTCTAAATGGATGTGTCTGCAGATATCATTCTGAAACTTGAGATATTAATACAAATTGAAAATATAATTTTCCCACTATATTAAGAACAACGTGAAAACAGTTTACGCTTGCATGTAAAAAGACAAAAGAGTCGTGCAGAGTTATTAAATTTTAATTTTTGCTACTGTTTTTAAATTGCGTGTTTACGATGACAGAGCAGTATTAGAATTTAATAAATTTAGAGAGCTGGGATGAAAATCCTCCTAAATTAGCTGTCCGACAATGAGAAAGAAGACTTTGCATCAAGAATGGTATGTGACAGTATTAAAAATTTTGTTCTAAAACCCTGTATTCTTATTCACCTACTTTTTCGCATAAAGTACTTATATTTATGGTCCTTTGAACAGGAGATAATCGGGAATCTATGGATTGCATAAGTTTAGGTTTTAAACTAATTCATATCGCACAATTTTATTCATTATGTTAAGCAAAACTCCTAATATTCTGATTTCGCAAAGAACTTTCATTCATATTGTAGCGAGTTGAATGTATCAATAGGGATTATATATATAGACGCTAATTTCAAGTAATTTTTGTTTATTTCATTTTTAATGAGAACTTTTCTTGTAGTTATGAAATTGATGTAATTGAAAAAAGTAAAGAATGAAAAAAAAAAAAAAAACTCCCATACGTTCGAGCGTAACAAAAAAATCAGTGTTATATCGAAAGCAATAGTTGCGAAATTGATGCCATTTTAACATGAAATAATCACAAAGAAATCACAATAGTATAATAATCTCAATAATTTATTGAAACAGTTTTATTCTGAAGAATTATTATAATTAACAGTCAATGCTCCGAATTCGATGCAGAAGTAATTGAATTTTCGGTGGAAGTTTATGACCTTGGTTATGTTTGGAGCAGATTTGAACTGTGCTTCCTTGTGATTTTAACAACTGGATTAGAAAGAACTAGTTTGTAAGCGCTTCAAATCCTTCAAAGATCTTTTAAAGGCCATTGCCTTTAGAAATATGCGTTGACTTTTACTCCGAGACCGATGACGCTTATCAGAAAAGCTTTGAATATGATGTTGTTGTAATAGTATAAAGAAGTTGTTTCAAGCTGTTTATATCGCTTGAACATTAACCAACAATTGTTGCATTCAAAGATTTTTTTAAAAAATTTCAATTTTTTATTTAGCGAGAGAACTTAAGTTTCCCTACGAAAGCAGTTGGGTATTTTATCTCCCAGCTGCCAATGAGAGAATATTTTTTAGCAGTTGTCTTTCTGAATAAATACATTCAGAAATTAGTTCATTCCTTTCAGTGTTATAAATTTACCTGTTACTGGGGGGGGATTACATTATTTTAGAGTAAGATAACATTTCTGAATTAAAGATTGGTTTGAAACATAGAAATTAGCCTCATCTCTCAAGGGCTGTTTAACATTGTTTTAGCCATAAAGTGATGTTAGATTTCCAGATTGGGGAAACCGCAACTCTACTTTATTTATAATTGTAATTTCCCCGACTCTTATTTTCCCCCAGAAAGGAGAGAAAACTCGAGATAATTTATGTAGGTCTGATGCTTACCAACACATTGGATGACATTGCTAAAGAGAGAAAGGATCAGGGACTCAGTGCTCAATTAAATGAAACGTCCAAGAGTGTAAAAGGTAATTACCTCGCTGATGGTCTTTTCCTGAAACAGGATTGCTTCCTTTGAGCTATAGATGAAAGTTTTTGCAACGGGTTGGCAACTGTTCAATTATATAATCGCCTGCAAGACCACAACTCGATTCAGCTGTGATGAAGAAGGATGAAATAAAGACTTCTTTCATAAGGTGGGAGCTCTATCAAAGAAGAATAGCTTTATTTGTGATCGCGCTGTTTCTACGGAGGAGGTTTTGATTGGTTTGCTATTTATTTTCTTTGCTTTTGTTTGTTTGACATTGGAAGTTATATATTGGCAGAGAAGTAACGTCATATTTCACATAAAAATCAATCTTCATATAGATATTGTTATTATTTTATTATTGCTAAAAAAGGTTAAATGCAATAACTTATGCTAAACAAATATTGAATTGAGTTGTTAAAAATTCCAGCCAATTTCGGATTATACTAGCCACATTTTTTAGAGGTATTACGGAGTTCATTCCTTAGATTATGATTAAAAATTCAGTTAAGCTAAACGATGTAGAATGTGGAATATAACTCACAAATATGAGAAGAAAAACATTACAGAAACATAAAAACTCACATATATTTAATATATCAACGTATTTTTGTAAAGAAAACACACATGAAGCTTTTTTTAATAATGATTAATTATTGTTTTATTGACTCTACGCTTTTCACCACTTTTAACAGATAACTATGGTCATAAGTCTAAAGCACCCTATAAAGGAGAATAGGTATACAATTTATCAGTTCTTATTCGACCGAATCAAATTTGTTTGTAAAAACTACAAATGCGAAATTCATTACAGCAACTAATATTTAATCTAGCCTCAAACTTTGGCCTTCAGGACGATAATGGTTGCTTTTGATTTAACGTTTTTTAGTTTGCGGCTCGTGTCACTTGCCGAGCAGAATTTTCATGGTCACGAGTATTGTAGCCGGTGATGTTCACATCAGGTACTTCCAAACACGAACCAGGAATGCCGGAGATTCAACGCACTACATATATGATTGTCCCTAAACCATGATCTTTCACTTTACTAAACTTATAATTAACCATAGGGAAATAGTCCATTAAAAATATAAAGAATAGTATTGAATAACTGAATATAATAATATAAATTGAGTCTATGCATATATTCACATAATTTATTACTGTTACGCACATAATATTTGATGTGATCCAGAGATAATAAATGGTAATATTTGAATCTCTGAGGGCTTTATCCAATTGTTCCAAATGAATTTTTCTACTGGAAATATTTCCAGGGGACTTGAAGGAACTCATCAAGTCTTACTTACGAAAGAAGAAGTCAAAATGTGGTTTGTCGAAAGACCCATCGTTTAGAACAATGGGGGCAATTATACTTTAAATTACTTTAAATAGAACCAAGGTAAAATGTCAACATATGACGAGGTGTGGAAGTTAGGAATATGGGGTACTAGCACACTTTCTCCTCTCGTAACATAAGTATGATTCAAGAGTCTGTTTTCCTTCACTTTTACCCTTAGAATAGATTCTATCTCAACGTTAATTAAAACCTAAGGCATATTCAGAATAAATTTAAGCATTTTTGAAAAGGCATTTTTAAATTTAAGCAGGCGTAAAATTACAAGATATTAATTTTTAAGAGTTTTATTAATTTTTCATAGGAAGACAGTAGCAATCTAATTCATAAAACATTTTTACGTTACTCAAATCGATCAGGTGGTATCGGAATGATAAATGTGTAGTTAAAAAGTGTCTATTTTATTTACATCTGTAACTTCTTTTCGGCTTCCTCATCCCGTCTTTTGCCTAATCCTTCTTAACTATGTTTTTAAGATAAAATTTTTCGTATGAACCTTTTAGAGTCCTTATACTGAAACTCAGGGTGTATTTTGTCATTTTTTAATGTTTTTATGGTCGGTCAGTTTTTATGTAAACTACATATATTTGTGTGATTTCAAATTGTGACTTTAATAAAAAATTTGAAAATACAAATATTTTTTTAACTTCCAATTTTTTGATAATGAAAAGCTATTTCTAAACATTTTATATCAGCTATTTTAACAAATATTGTAAGATTTTCTTTAATTTTTAGCAAATAATGAATGAAAAGAAATGAAGATTTCATTGACCTCATGAGAAACAGGTTTAAATTATTGAGCACCGAGAAATCAAACACGAGATGTAAAATTTGCTTAGATATGGTGTTTGGCAGTCACACAGATTAAAATTATACAAATGATTGCGCTTTATTTGTTCTAAATATTGAGTATAATGGAGAAAAAGGAAATCCGGCTGTGTGTGTGTGTGCGCGCGCGCATGCAAAGAAATAAACTTTAATCGTCTAAATGTGTTTTCGTTTCTATGCTTTAAATCACATTTCTGCTATTTTTCTGTTTTACAGGTGTACCAGTGTCTTATGACAAGAATATCAGAAAATGTAATTCTGGCGGGATTGAGTTGCAGAATTTAAACTTGGAATTTACTCCACGACATCCGAATAGACAGGTACTTTTATTGGAAGAATACCGCTTTGTACCCTACCATGAACCTAACATTCTTTACATACAAGAAGAAGAATCCTTATTAAAATACATCGATGTTTGTTCCTCCGTTGCAAAAAAGACTTTGGAATTACTCGGAAGAAATGGAGATGAAATATCCAGCATTCTGAAAAAATCTATATTTTCTGACGAAGAATTGATTAAAAACTACGTAGAATCTCATACCGATAACCACGTACTCCTCACGTCCCTTTGCGACATCATGGACTCGGCTACCTACAAAGACTTAGGGCAAAAAGTTGAAAATCATATTAGCAACTATATGTTCCAAAGAGATCTTGACCTGTTGTCTCAAACACTGCTGCAAGAAAATCCTTTGAGGGGTGTGGTGGACGTCGTTTTGGAAAACACCATTTCCAGAAATTTGGAAATTGTAGAAGTCTCAGACACTTCCTTTCCCTTCTGCGCAAACATATATGATATAGTCCAGACAGAACAATGCAAGATTACAAATTACACAATTGCTCATTCTAAGCCCAATCTTCTGGACATGAGCCGCCTTCCCTTGGGAAATATCAACGTATCCAAATGGGATCCGGGTACTTTGTTAAATTTCAAGGACATCGATCTCTTTGTGACGAAGTATCTGAACTGTTCTAAACAAGAGTACGCTCGAACTCTTGAAAATGCATTGGTAACAATCAAAGATGGCGGATTCATTATTGCGTTGCAAAGAACGCGCTTTGTGCCTGCCGAAATGTTTTTTTCAGCCGTTGGAAACACGATTGAATCCATTTACTCAGAGTCCGATTTGGAACAGATTTTCAAAGATTTAAAATTACGAGTAATTTGTAAGAAATCTGATTCCTTAACGTCCACTCTATATTTACTTAGAAAGATACCTGTGAAGTCTTACGATGATATTGTCATTCCAATTGTGGAAGGAAGGTATGAAAAGTGGGTTGCTGAATTGAGAGAAAAGGTAATTGAGATAACGTACCAGCCAAATGATCCAATGAGAATATGGCTGGTGAGTGAAGGAACTGATTGTAGTGGTATTATTGGTCTTGTTAATTGTTTACGTTTGGAACCTGGTGGATCCAGTATAAGGTAAAAAATTATTTTTAAATGCGTTGGGGTTTATTAACTTTTGCAATGTGATAGCAATATTACAGTCATACTTGTGCTTTTGTGATTTTTGCTTATGTGCTTGGAGAAAATATTCTTACTTTTTATACAGTGGTATCCATAATGAACAAAATATCAAAGCAGGGGCATTAAGTACCGGCACTTCCTTGTTTGTGTATCATTTCATATAACTAGTGAATTGAAATGAAAGATGAAACTCATTTCTTTAGGAACCGTCAAACTACTCATACCTTGAAAAAAGAAGGGTAAAAAAGGATTTGCGTTTTGACAGTTGCAAAATGTAACTATATAATATTTATCTGACTAATTATCAGAAAAAACTACTTTAAAATTTCAGGGAAACAAAATTTTCTACCATTTTGAATTTTCTAGTAGCAAATTTGTAAGTCCGAGGAGATAACATATTCGTGCATAACTTAGATGACGAACTAATATTTTGACATAATACGATAAAACTGTCAATCATTTTTATTGTTTTAAATCTAATACATACAATAATGCTGCTCTGTGTTTCTCAATTACTAATATATTCCGAACATATTTTAACAGACAATTATTTGACTGCAGGAATATTTATAAAAATTTAAATTTTTAAGACCATTTCACATGTGAAATTTAACTTAATTTTTCTCATGACTTCTTTATGAAGAAAGATTTTCATTTCCATAAATCTATTAAATGATAAGACTGTAAATAATGATAAAATTCTTTTCGACGACTTAAGCGATTTCTGTTCGTAATTTAATTATAGTTCTCCCTCTCTAAGCCGTCCACCTTTCTGGCCGTATCGGTAATCCAGCACTTTTATACAAGATGACAAGCTTTACAAAATTATTGTATGTCTTCTACTACACTTGAATAATTTAGTTATCAATACAAAGTTCAGTACATTTCTTGTACTTTTATTCATTTCATGTGTTTGACATTTTATTTTCGGGTACTGAATTAAAGTTAAAACAATATTATAGAGATTTTTCTGTTTAATTGCGCTATTATAAGTGATTTTCCAGTTATTTTATATTTTCGATAATCCAGCATTGCTCTGATTCGATGTCTCCCAGATTACCGAGAGAGAGAGCTGCAATTCGTTTCAATTATTAGAATGGATTCTTATACATGTTCACAAATAATTATTATGAATAAGATATTACATGCTTAAAAATTATAAAATGTCAAAAAATGAAGAGTTCACATTTCTGGTTTCAACTTTATCTTGATAAATGCATGAAATTTAAAATATTATTTTTAAATCACCCATGTTAAAATAATATATTGTCCTTCTTCTCTAAATTCTAATATTTTTAACATTTTTTTTCTTTGATTTTCATAACATAAAAATTATTTATCAGTTATTTCATCAAAGAGTAAAAAGCCGAATGATTTCATAATACCAGTTCTTATTATGAAATAATTACTATAATTTCAGATCATCTAGAAATATCACTTAGCACTAACATTACAAAATTGCATCTTTTTAAATTACAAATTTATTTTAGATTTGAAACCTAATGCAGTAAGATATTTTATATAGATATTGTTTTTTCAAACATTTAGATGTGTATTTATTATGGAAGGAGCTACAGCATTACCACAGTTTAGTCCCAAAGCCCAGTTCTATCGAGAAATAATGGAGAACGATCTAACAATGAACGTTTTCAAATCAAATTCATGGGGAACATACAGGCATTTTAAGATGCCCGAAGGTATGCATGAAGGATATTTTATTTATATTTTTTTCGAGTTGAGAATTCTTTAAAATTTTGCGAAATTGTTACTTTTTAATATAAATATATATATATAACAATATAAATCTTAATATATATATATATATATATATATATATACATATATATATTAGATTTTATACCAAGATCGAACAAAGATTTGAGTACTAGGTAACCGAAAAGAGTGAATTTACTCTGAAATAAAAGATATTGATAGCAATTCTTCCATTACGATAGTAATGGAAGTTGGCAATCTACTTTAAATTTCCAAAATTGTACTTGTAAGAATTCACTCATGGAATAAAGGATGAAGAATAAAGGACGCCTGGAATATATATTTCAATATTTCAGTGGTATAATATATATAATATATTATGATCAAGAATTTAGTATAGGTTATTAATGTTTCCAATAAGGCAACCCAAAGATGTCATGACATCAGAATCCTTGGTATGCTGATCGCATGTGTGCGTTTCAGGTACTGAAGGACTCGAATTAGAACATGCCTACTTGAACATTGTGACTCGAGGCAACCTGTCCAGCCTGACTTGGATCGATTCACCTCTAAAATACTTAACGCAGTCCAGTGACATTCCTCTCTGTCACGTGTACTATGCACCGTTGAACTTCAAAGATGTGATGCTTGCCACTGGAAAGTTATCACAGAGTAAGTATATTTCATTAAAATATTTTCAGTTGTTGCGTCTATACAGTTCTAAACTCCCTTTGAACCGTTTTACACATGAAATATTGATTTTCATTTATCTTAAGCTAAAATACCCGTTGTTAATGAAGAATTGAATTTTTTTATGCAATATTGTGTTCCTTTTGTTAAATCCCCAAAGAGTTGTATTATATATTTTTATTTAACTACATGTTACAAGATTGAAAGTTTTTTTTTCATTTTAATCTACTGTTATTCTGATATTATTACTACAAAAATTATATACAGCTTTTTCTTCAGGTAAAAAAAGAGATATCATTCGGATTGATACAATATTTTGACGAAATCCAGAAAAATTAACAAAAATGCATAACAAATTCACCCTTTAAGCATATCAAGTGTTATTCTATATCTTTTTATTGAATGAAAATAGTTATTAAATAAAAATAGAAGAAATGCAATAAATTAGCTACTCGTTGTGGTATTAAAATCGCTTGTACCCAAAATATACCAAGAGAGGAACCAAATTAAGAAGAAATCATATGAAAACATCTATAATAATATAAAGTCTACATAATTTTCTTAAAATTTATATTCATTTTATTCTATTCATTGATTTCTTTGGAGATCCTGATTTCATACGAATTAAATAGAAAGTACAACAAAAATTTCACTTGGAATTTTTTCCATTTTGTACTTAAAAAAATATTTTGTTACGTAACAGATTTTTTTAAAATTAAGTTCGTTACTGGAGAAAATAGGAGACTGAATGATGACTCAAACGCAAACTTTATATATGTAACAGTCAATGCTCTCTTAATCGAAAAATGAACTGATTCATTCGACACATTTTGCTACATTTATGTTTTTTCCAGTTTTTCATTAAATATTTTCTTCAACTGAATTGTAAACTTATTTGGGTGTAAAAAATACAAGGACAAAATGAGAGAAAGGAGTCTAATTGTATAACAGTGAACTTGCAATGTTAAATTTATGTGTGCTACATGAAAATCTTGTCCCATATGAAAGTTGATTTTTAGCATTTTGGCTAATTTGTGACATAATCTCTCTAAAATGCAAAGTACATGTTACCCATCTAAAATTTTGTTTTCTGTGACATTATTTATGAAAGGAAGATTAGAAAAAATGTTTCAGCTCAGTATTGGATCTTTTAATTCACTAAGGTTAAAATGATATAAATCAACTTCGTTGCGCATTGTAATCTTGAGTAAGATTACATTCTGCAATCTTATAAACCTGACAAGGCCTTCCAAGGTCTCTGATTGTACATTAGCATGTACTTTGGCATCTCTAATTAGCCCAAAGGCTATGTCTGTATCAAACTTATTAAAAGTTGAAGATTTGTTTTGTTGAATTATAACATCACGGAAGACAATACTGTTGCACTCACGTTTACAATTATCACATGACTTCACCAAATATGGTAGTCATATCAGGAACTAATCAAATTTCGTTGTTAGTATCTTTGTAACATGGGCTATTCACGAAACTTCCCTTAACTAAAATCTAGGGTTTATTTCTGATTTTATATTTAAGTTTCTAGCTCTTTTCCAACCGAATGAAACGCGCTTACACAAATAAGGTAAATTTTTGAAGCGTAATTAATAGATGTAATTAAATCGTATTGATACTTCAGATACTTGAATTTGAAAGATAGAGAAAGATTACAGTAATAGAGAAAAACTGAAAGCATAACATCATTGAATAATACGCTGGAGTTACTTGCGTGTTTGTGGGATCTACTAGATTTAGGATACAGCACTGTCTGTTTGAAGTTACCCCATTGTAGACTTACTCACAAAGTATTCGGTTAAGAGTAGTCTGAGATGTTTTGCAGAAGTTGTTGGTATCGGCGGAGAGGAACAATGAACTAATTGAGAGTGTTTCCTTAGTTAAAGAAATAATAAATAAGATTTAAAAAGGCAATTGACTATATTATTGAACTGTTTCTGTGTGAGATTTTAATTATTTAATTATTTTATTATTTTAATTATTTTATTAATTATTACTTGGAATTAAGACGAATTTTAGATCTGTGATTTGACTAGTTTACAGACGTGACGAGCAGTAGAGATATGCATCTTCTTTTAAAAAAATAAACTCGAAGAAATGGTAGTCATTGCATTAGAGTTTTTGTTCAATCTAATTTCGATTAAAATATAAAAATTTTGTCATTAAAAAGTAAATTTTTTTGTATCTAAAAGAGCTAAACTAAGTTTTTAGAACATAAAGTGATGCCTATATTTTTTCTTTAACAGTCTTCTTTTATTATGACTTCGTGGAATGGATTTTGTTTCTTGAAATGGAAAGTCTCTGATTCGGTGTATAGTAAGCGTTCTATAACCCGGCGTAGTATGTTTCGGCACATTCTATTAACCGGCAACTATCGAAACATGACTTTCGGAATTTTTTTCAGGTCGTGACACAGAACTGCTCGTATTTTTGCCGATTGTTTACTATCAGCTTTTATTTCAGTACAGTGTTTTTTCTTATTTTCTGCCAAGTTACATGTCACGTTTTCCCTTAATGCACAGTAAAGGCACAGCTTAGCGTGTAATGCGCAGTAAAATGTTCTTGACGATAAATATGAGCATATGACGCTTGCCGCAATATGTTTACTTACCATTGTACTGTATTATATTTTCCTATGTTTTGTGTTTTTTATTTATCAATGCAAGAATATTTAATTAAGATAATATATGAACTTAATTTTGAAGTTACTAGAATGAGACGAAATATTTTGTCTGATATTTAAACCGTCTACCCGGGCATAAACACGAACATTTAATTTGTAAGTAGAGTGATTTAATTATTTTGGTATCTCCACAAAAATTATGTCAACTCTAGATAATCCAGCAGCTTCTCAAATAAACTGGATTAATGAGTCTTTTCTGATATATAAGACGTCATCAATAAATTTATTTCATACTTCTGTTGATATCCTTATCATTTAACAGATTTTGTGTAATTTTGCAAAAATATCAGTTTAGAGTATTCTTACACAATTTTAGGAACATATAATTTATTCATTAAATTTAAGCATTAGAAAAAATCTCAGCAAAAATGTTGGTAAAACAGCGAATATTTGCATTTTATATAAAGATTTCTATTTTATACGTTATTTAATTAAAGATGATAAGGAAATGTGTTTAGTAATACAAATGTTAGGGTACAAGAAATTTCTTTTTTTAACACTCTAAAATTCATTCTATTGATTAGAATTTCTTAACGATACCCAAACCTTTGCTCAAATGTGAATGATTTTGTTGCATTTTAGGTGACACAGCCACAGATAACTGGAGTCCGGGGCTGGAATTCTCAGGTCGTTTGGACAACGGTCGCCGGGTCATGGGCTTTGTTCAGTCCCACGGATTAGCTACAACTGTTGCCGTGGATCCAGATCTCTTGTGGGACATACCGGATAACTGGACCCTGGAGGAGGCTTCCACTATCCCAGTGGCGTATGCGACTTCTTACTATGCCCTCGTAACGAGGGGTCGTTTGCAGAGGGGAGAGAGAGTCCTCATCCACTCTGGAAGTGGAGGCGTTGGTCAGGCAGCCATAGCCATTGCGCTGCACTTCGGGTGTGAGGTCTTCACGTCCGTCGGTAAATAGCTATGAGATTTAATGAGAAATATGGTGAATAGAACATTTAATAAGTTGATATAAAATCAGCCTATTTGGCTATGAAAAGTAATTTGTAGTGAAAATCTTTCCTTTTCTTTATGATCAGGGAACCCTTTATCATCAAGTGGAATTTAAATGAGTTTAACAGATATTATCGCAATAATGAAAGCAAATGACACTATCACAACGATGGAAAGTATTGTAAAAATATAAGCGTTTTTTCCCCCCAATGTAGTTATTTATGGTAACCATCTCGTCTATCAGCCATTTTGAATTTGTGAACTTAATTTTAATTTTATGCAATTTTCAGTTTACTTTTATATAACGTGATTGTTCAAATACAATAAGTGCTTACGAAAGAGTAAAAGCTAGTGAGGGTTTCTGTAAAATTGCATTATGTCTTCGAATTTTGAAAAAAAAATTATAAACTTTTTTAAAGACTTGAAAAGTATTGAAATAGATGTAAAAATATTTTCAAATATTAGAGTAAAATGTGATTCTGACGAAACCTACAATCTTCTTCGCCCTTTCGGTTGCACTTAATTTACACTAGTGTTTGAAATTAATTTATTTTATTACCATCGTGCACTACTGTACATATCTCACAAAGAGTTATCATACTGTTAATGAGGTGCCGAAAAATGCTTGCGGCGATAAATTTCATTTTTCTAAAAGTGAATCTTTTAACGCCTGGAGAATCCTTAGAGGGGATTGACATTGTGCAATGTCTCTTACTAAACCATTCCAGATATATTTTATAGGACTAGAAACTGGTCAAGGTGAAACCATGCAGACCAGTTCATATAGTGAATATCCTTTCTCCAAGAAAATTATCGACAATGTGAGCTCTGTGTGGATTCGCATTATTGTTCATATAAAGGAAGTCAGGGCCTCCAGCAGCGCGAAAAAACCTCACATAGGTTTCAAAGATCTCAGATTTGCAGTGGTGTACGACTGCGGCTGCGCAACATGATGCCATCATATACAAGGATTCCTCTGCTACTAAAGCTATCAATTTCCTCGTAGATGTACAGATAGTAGCGAGCTCCATGGTATCTCCAGATGAAAACTTGCTGAGAATATATATGCTGAATCTTAACTCATGCGTAAGGAGCACACTTCCCTATTCTTGGTATGTCCAAGAATAGTGTGTTAGGCTCCACAATACAATATTAAGGAACAAACCACTGATACCAGGCATAATGAGCCCTCCTTGCTAGTCATCTGTATACTGCTTGCCAGGAAATTCTTGTTCCAGACTCAGCAGCAAAAGGTCATAAGAAAACTCTATAACATTATCTGCCTATGTCGCCGTGCGTATAATGAAGAGTATTGATCCTGTGCAGGTGTCAGCACTTTTGGTTCGACTTTGGACGGGCGTCCTGGTGATATAACCACTTCATTGGAATTATTCCTCAACATGGATATCACTTTTAATGCCATTTTAGTGTCATTGTACCATTTAAACGATTGTGAATACTCATTTTTCAATGTAATCAGTCAAAGTTGCAGTATATAACGCAATATACACACACAAAAAAAAACTTCAATCTAAACTCCTAGATGCTAAAATGGTCACATTTCACATTGTGCTGCAAAGCTGCGCTAAAACCCATTTATTCTAAACTGGATGCTCACATTGTTCTACCAGTGCTTCAAAACATATGCAATATAAATTGTATCAATTTTACTAGTAATTGTTATGAAGTATTGTGAAAAATATGTTTGTGACCTTAATTTTCGACACCACTGTAATTCAAATAACCATGGCAGAACAGAAAAGTGCAAATTCCTTGGAATTAGAATTACATTCATAAATTTAAATTGGCTAATAAATGGAAGGATTAAGCTTAATTCATAATTGCAGTAATTCATTACCTAAGGTACGCGTGCTCCAAGGGGTACGCAAGAGGCCATTAAAAACTATGTGAAAAGATAACGGGGATAGCACTACCCATCTAAAATAAGAGCAAAATATTTTACATAGATTATAAAGTATTTGAAAGAAAAAGGACAATAAGGTTTTTAGTAATATTGATTATTATAAAATATTAACTTTCACGTCAATAAAATATTCGATGAAAGAGAAGTGATTGAGTGAAAGTTGAGTTTTACGGCAAAAGTCGAACCTATCCTGCACCAAACCATGAGCATCTGTGATCTTGACGTTTGAAAAAAAGGTAAAAATTGGCTGACTAGAAAAGAACTGAAATTAGAGAAGGATCTCTTGGGTATCCCGGTAGAGCACACATATTATTACCAAAGTAAGTAAACCCCGTGGGAAAGAAAACGATTACTAGGGTTCCTCGGGTTCATGCTGTCCGTACTTATCAAACGCTCATAGGCACCTGAGTGAATGAAAGAGGGTTTGCTTCCACTGGAAGGATTGGCTTAGTCTTCTCCCGTAGGCATTACGCATAAATGACAAAATACTGCATCTACAGGAAAGATAGACAATTCCTCCTCTTGTTTCATCTCAAGCTCTGTTCTTCTGCCTCTCTTTCATGGTGTTTTACATTTGATTTCTGACATATGCAGGGCTATGAATCTGATCAAAGTATAAGTTAATTCGTGTTGTGTTTTACTTTTGTTTTGAGACGTGTGAGAGTTATTCTAACACTCTTACATTAAATTTCTACGAACTACCTATTATTCACTTGATTTACGCTATGGATCCAGCGGCTAAAAATTGTATCTTTGCATAAGTGGAAGCCGATTGAAACACCAAATAAATGCTCCTTATGGGACACTGATCAGGCCAAAAATATGATACGTCAACAAAAATCAGTATCAGAGCAGGTGATTAACAGAACTGTAGTTAGTTCTTTTTAAAAGAAAGAAATAGAAAATAGCAGCTGTTACTTTTCTTACAGCTACATTAATAACGGATATGACCTTCCCATACTAAACACCTCGAGAACAAACATAAAATTGTCACGAATTTTCAACAAGCTTATTTTGAATCAGTCGAAATAGTTTCTGTCAAAGATACCGAGGCCAATTATTGCATTAGCTAGCATAATATGAAAAGAGGTAAAAATCTCTCCTTGATGAAAATGTAATTTTAACCAAGGATCAAAAATTACAGTTAGACGAATTCAGAGAGAGGAAAGTGCTCCTAAAATGTGTTTAATACCTCTGACAAATAAAATGGTCTCATGAAGAATGCAAGACATGACAGATGATGTTGAGAGTAAAGTTAAAAGTCCCATCAATGTTTTGAATGGTTTTCAATCCAAGTCGACGAAAGTATCGAAGTCGCTCGATATTCATTACTACTGATAATTCCTAAGTACTTCAACGAATTCTAGAAAATCTCCTTCTTTGTCACCCATTAAAGAATCCTACGACTGGTAAAGACGTATTCGAAGCAAAAGAATATTTTTCCTCTAAAAAGGAATTACGTTGTTAAAAGGCGTTGTACTCATCACAGATGTATGGAAATCAATGGAAGGATATTTCGTATTAAAAGGCAGAAACTACCCAAAAATAAAATGGATTCTAAAATACTTTATTTACTAGATATTACTTTTAAATATAAATAAATAAAATAGATACTAAAATACTTTATTTACTAGATACTACTTTTAAATATAAATAAAAAAAATAAAATATATTCTAAAATACTTTATTTACTAGATACTACTTTTAAATATAAATAAAAAAAAATAAAATAAATTCTAAAATACTTTATTTTCTAGATACTACTTTTTAAAATAGATTTTTTACAACCTTGCATCAAAAACGTTGCCTTCAGAATAGCAAAACGTTGAGCAAATTTATCAATTTTATCAAGGCGTAACCTACCAACTACAGGTATTTTTAAATTTCTGTGTGAAGACATAGACAACCATCACAACCTTTTTCTTTTACACACCAAAGTTAAGTACATATGCCTAGGGCAAAGTCCTGCGGCAGCTATAGGAATTTGAACACTTTCTAGCCCCCCCTTTTTTTTTTAACAAAAGCATCCTTTTAAATATCTACATTCTAGGAATTTTAAAGGCATACAAATGCACCTTGCCTACCTGAGGGATATTTTCCTTCAAATTAACAAACTCGAACTTTTTCACTTCAAAAATTTGGAACATTTATCAAGTATACGTTAAAAGTGAATATATTTTTGTTCCAAAAAGTTTTGATTTGAAGACAAAATGAATAAAAAACTCAATGCCTGAAGTGCTTGAAATACTTCATGATTTCTTGTGGCAAGTCAAGTGAAACACAACGGTCTGTTATTAGATTATAGATCACTTAGAAGATTTTTTAGTTCAGTTTAGTTTTTATTAACTTCGCACTAGAAGTAACACGAGGGCTATTGGCGACGGAGCTTGAAAGTTTGAACCTCGGTCAAGTGACGAGAACTACAACTGAATTGGCACCCCCTCTCCTAACTTCCACACCACTCCAAAGGGAGGACTTTGGGCCCCGACATATTTAACGTGCATCAGCCGCAGCTACACGACGGGTTTTTTGAGGCCAAGGCTCGAATCGGCGACTGAAACCAAAACAGCCGGACACGAATCCGAAACCAAGACCACTAAGCTACCGAGGCCGCTTAGAAGATTCAAAACCTTTGTTGGAAAAAATATTTTACGCAGCCAAAATACATTATTGGTGGATATCTTTTCAAATAAGTGTTTTCTGAACCACCTTTATTATAGATTCCTGAATATGAGAAAGTGTCAGAGCTCACAGCTGATACAACTCTGAAGAGCCTCTTCAATGTTCGAAATGAATGAGATTCAAGTCAGTTTTGGAGCGGTGTCAAATTGAATTTTTTAAAAACGCCATTATGTATGCATCTCCGTTTGCTAACACGAGGCTGTTTGAAATGGGTGATTTCTTGGTAAATTTACAAAAACAATTAAACATAGCAGCAAATTAAACGCAATTTTGGACTTGACGCTGCATGAGGATTATTTTTCTAAACATTTTAATTCCATATAGTCCCTTGTATCTTAATAGTTTTTCTTTATCTCAATCTTTGAATTAATTTATAAACTTATTTCAAAAATAAAAACTGTATAACTAAAAAATCAATTTAATTTAATATGTACTTTTTTGAAAAAGTTTCCGCAATTCGCTATGTAGCTAAGATGCCTATAGAACTTATAATCGGGTGTACATGGAATGGAACCAAAAAACCTGGGGATACATGGGCTGAAATAATTGTTGGGAACAGCTGCCCCAGTGTATTATAAATTTAATCTATTTTATTTTGGCTCTTTCTATGCTACTTACAAGTGTCCATGTTTCTAGAATTACACTCTATAGTTTGAAAAATGTACGATTTTCACTGTTTATTATTTATTAAAAAATTATTTCATAAACTCGCAACATGAGACTTGTAACAAGGATTAGCCTTTTCACAGGTACAATGCCCAACAGAAATGAGAAACATATACCATTTGTAATTCAAAACAGATGCGAGGACAAACTTTGGTGTGAAATTATTTTTGAATACTACCTTTCAATATTATGAGTGTGATCGATCATGAGTTGCCATAATTAATATAGATATAGGTTTTTAATTTTCACCAATGACCAATAAACCTATGAAATGAGCCTGGAAGCTCCGAAAACCGAATTCCCTAATTTAAGCAGAAACACGCATTCCGGAGTAATTTTTGACACAGAATGTCATTTAGCAGTTTTCAAAAGTACCATTAACTTATCGAACAATTGAATAAAAGTGTTGATTTTATGTTCTCAAATTTGATGAAGTGACTATAGATATTTCATTAGTTTTTTAGAATGAAATAAATCATTTTAGCTGCTATGAATTCTAAAGTTCTATCCATTAAAGTACTTAGTATAATCATAACACATAATTGTTAAATTTTGTTGTGAAATAAGGAATCATTGAGTTATATTTTCTGTATATTTTTTCCTAAAAATATTATCTTCTGACTCAGGTACCGAGGAAAAGAAAGAATTTTTGAAGAAAAGATTCCCTTCTTTACGAGAAAAACATTTCTGTAACTCGAGAGACCTTTCTTTCGAAAGGCACATTTTAAACGCCACTGATGGAGAAGGTACATGAGTTGCTTTCCTTTGTATTTCTCATTGATTGCAACATCTACCAAAACGATTGTTATACAATTAAATTTTTCTTTCTTTTCAAAATGTTACTCTACAAAATTAATGTTACGTTATTCCAGGTGTTGATGTCATTCTGAATTCTCTTGCTGACGAGAAATTGAAAGCTGGACTGAATTGCATTGCGCGGCATGGTCGGTTCTTAGAAATAGGCAAATACGATTTTTCCAATAACACTGCAATGGGTAATTACTTTAGCGTTTCTTTATTTCACACCACTGTTTTTCGATGTTTTGGAGGTAGCCGAATGGTCACGGTCACGAGTTCGTTGCTGAAAATCGGGCCGTGTATTTGTTCCTAGTTCTTCGAAAGATCTGAAGTTATGCAACTTTTGAAAAATTTAGGAGCAAACTTTTAGAGAACTTTTTCTAATTTATGTGAATAATTTGCAAAACCTAGTGCTATGCCTTTAAGTTATTAATTATTTCTTAATTACATCAATCTAATAAATAAAAATTATGTGCTTTAAATCTGTCGCGAATCAAAGACCCCATGTGATGCGGCATGAAGTTTGGAGAGTGAGGTACTAATTCAGATGTCATTCTTGTCACTTTGCCATGGTCTGAAATTTGAAAGTTCGTCTCCAATAACCTTCACGTTGCCTCTAAGTGTGTGGTTAATAAACTTTCAATCAATCAGTTTCAGTATTCTGAGATATTGCTGCAGCATAACAACCTTAAACTGTGCTATTTTATGAAAAAATATTGGTTGATATTTGGAGCACTGTAAATTATCCTAGAACTTAATTATTTCAGAAAAGAATAATTTTTCTAATAGATCTGGGAACATTTTAATATTCATTTCGTATTTCCGCTTTTTGCTTTTGCTGCGTAGGCATTTGATATCGTAATATAATTGATAATTTAGTTTCATTTAACTACCTTTTACTCTCACTTTGGCAGTTTCGTAAACTCCAATATGGGTTCATTGATAATGATTTTCATTCCGGTTATTGTTGCAGCAGTTTATTGCAATGCATGCAGCCATCAGCATACAATGAATTCTAATGTAGAATGTTATCTAACTGATCAAAATGTAAAGCAAAATTTCAATGCAGTGAAAGATAACTATAAAAAAAAGATAATTAGGTTTAAGATATGTACTTTTCTCCCAAAAAAATTCCTGATTCTTCCCAATGCACTTGAGGTTTGAAATTTGAAATATTTCTTCTAAACTTTTCGAATTTCATTAACTAAGAAATATTAGAATGTTTGATAGATTATTCAAATGAATTTAACTTTAAATCTTCCTTACTATATTTAGAGCGACTTCTGCCTATATTCATTATTTTTCTTTGAATAGACTGTACACATTCTGCAGCAATAGACTTTAGATAAAGAACAAATCGTAAGAAATTCTTTGAATTTCTAAAAACTGTAGTGACCTTATTTCCAGATATTATAATAATATGATTTGCATATTGAATAGCTTTTAACAATCGAATTAATTAATAAAATTTACTGTTCGGAAATACATTTTGTATTTCCAATGAAAATATCATCGAATTTAATTTCCAATGATGTTCTAGAAATCTTGTCTCTAAAAATGATTAAATTTATTAAAATTATTAAATAGTAGTTTGTGTTTTTTAAGAGATCATTTTTTGGTTCTAAAATGGTTTGTTTTTCTTAATTCTTTACACCTATATACACTACGTCACAGTGAAAATATAACACTTAGAACTCATGAACAAATATATTGATAAAAATCGGTAAAAAGAGAGGCCCACTAACGATCAACAAGCTATGTTTATTACGACTTGATACATTCATAAATATAGAGCGACTATACAGTTTGATAAGTATTTTGTTAGAACACCCTTGGTAGCCATACATTCAGCAGAACGTATAGGTACTGACTCAAAGAAATTGAATGTGCAGATTGTCTCCTGAGGTATAGCTGTCCATTCTCTTTCAACCATTTGCCACAGCTCGCTATATGAACGTGACAGTGACAATCTATTTAAGCAACGTCCAATAATGTCCCAAACATGTTCTATTGGTGAAAGATACGGGGTGGCAGGCAACTATGAAAGAACCCGGATATCTTTCACACCATGTTGGCTGATGTGGACCGTGTGCTGTCTGGTGTTATCCTGATGGTAAATAGCCTTCAGCATCCCCTGAAAGAAGGGTAGTGTTACTGAATGGAGCTAGTCATCCGCGTATAGTTGGGACGTTATGCTGCAATAATACGGATTAGTGGCGTTCAGCAATTGTAGGTGATCTCACTCCAAGCCATGATACCTAATTGTCACCCGATATGGCCTTCAACAGTGGCCGTCAGATTGGATTTGTTATGAAGTCGACGCTGGATTCGTACATGACTGTTGTCATTGCTGAAACAAAAATATTTCTCTATAGAAAACCTCATATCATACCACTTCGAAGTTCATGCGGCTTTATCCCGATACCATCTCAAACTGAAGCGCCTGTGCTCTTAATTCAATAGAAGCCTTCTTAACAGACGCTATGAATGTAGGCCCCTGGATGCCAAACCGGCAAATAATGATACTGCTCGATATGGTAACACCAAAAGTGCCTTTCACTTCATGCAAAATGTCGACGAATGTCGACTGCGAGTTCTCCAGCGGAAACCTGTAAACGAGTTGGTTCGTGAGTAATCTGATAGTTCCACCAACCGAGCTGTATTACATTTTTGTAACCATGTTTGCTGCAGCCAGTGTATGGTAGACGATTGTAAGTTGCTGTCCCTTGCGATTCGGCACAATAATCAATCTGTGCTTCTTGATCTGATCATGAAGTCCCTAGAGTACACGTTAAGTTTGATACCTCTAATAATATACTGCGTTGATGCAAAATTCTCAAGTTTTCCCCGATTTCTCATCTATTTTATTTTTAAATAATATTCCAGTACTGACTCAAATTCTCTCACTATAAGCTTACTCGGTATTTCAGTTAGTTCGATTTAAATTAATGTGACCTAAGCTTTCTCAAACAAAACAGCCTTTAGTTCCTCCCAAGACGTAATATTCAATTCCCTTTTAATCAATAATAAATCATTACCGTCATACGATCATTTAGCAAAAATAAATTTTTCAAGATCAGACAAATAAAAAATTTTAGCATCGCATTTGAATTATTTGAACCAAACAGAAATATGTTCTTGTTACTCGCCAAAAAATGGAGAAATAACACAGCTGAGAAGATTTATCAGATCAGCTAATAAATAGGTATGGAATGTGATTTACATTACCATGCCTCTCCTTTGAAATTTTTGCTGACTCAAGAATGCTTTTGAATTGCTCAAATGTATCTTGTTTTGTATCTTCCTTTTCGCTTCCTGCTATAGATTGGTCCAAATTTTAAATATTTTCAAAAACAGCATGTTGCCTTCATTTAACAATGCTAGTATTTGCTCGATTATTTCAATTTTTGCTCCATGGAATGGGAAGAATCATAATATTAAAAATAGTAGCAAGCTCCTTTAATATAAAGTATCGAGGAATATTTTTAATTTCGATTTAAAATTAAAGTCATTTATTGTTAATTCGAAACCAATAAGATTTCGGGTTATTTCTCCAATTTTTGTATGACCATTTGTATCAAAAAATGAGCTTATGTAAAAATTTTATATTCTCTTTCTTCAGATTCTTTAGTATATTGCATATCTCTGCATTTCTAAATGAATAAATGAAAATAACGCTGTGTCACCTCACAGGCTTGAATTAAATTTTTGTAGATCACACAAAACAATGAATTGTAGATTTCAACAGTAAGCTATTCAATGTTAAGTTAAATTAAATGAATACGCAGTTCTAATCCGTGAATTCAAGTACAAATTTTTTTCCAAATCTTTATATATGCCACTTTTATCATTTGTGGAAATTCTATGTTTACAATGGTCACAAACAAAAACCGTTTAGACGTTAACAAAAATGTAATTAAGATGTAACATACATAAAGCAAAGTTCAATTATCGTCTACAATTCTATAATTCTGCATCATCCTTCTTTTCTCAGTAGCTTGCTTCTATCTTTATCTCGCTATCAGATTATATACTCATATGATACTTCACTAGCGCCTACTATAATAAATCAATAGCAATTTAATATTTTTTTTATAATTTGGCATATAGCACAAGAGCGAAGATGAGATCTGAAGAGCGAGAGTTTCCCCTCACTTAGGCTTTTAAAGAAGGGATTTTTCCCTTGCACAATGTAGATCACATGATATAAGATGTAGGGATTCTGAAGGACTTAATGGCCTCCAACTGCCTGGTGGGGATTTTCCCTACGGGTCTTCATTCGTAAGAACTGCACGTTCAGTAAATTTTTATGAGCAAGTAATCGTTCAAATTGAAGGATAATTTGGAACTGTATCAGAAAATGAGAATGAACTTTTTACTTTTATGTAGAGAATGAGAAAAATTAGGTATTGTTATAAGAAAAATTAAGGTAATTTTTTAGCAAAATTGTAACAAACTCAAGTTGAATCTTGAATATATATATATCTCCGTGCTTAAAGTCCGCTTGTAGAGGGCCTTTTTTTGTAAAGGGGTGAGTGTTGGATGTCACACAATCCCCTCAGATCAGAATGAGTCTCCAAGCGGAGTGGATAAATGTAAACAGGAAAGTTGTGAATCGTGGAGTGATAGAGCGCTAACGGTAATCTTCACTGATCACAGGGTAATACGAAAGGTTTTGAAATAATAAAGGATTGTTATTGTTATTAAAAAGTGTGTCTGATCATATATGAAATTTGTAGGATAAGTGGGAGTAAACTAAATTAATAGCTAAGTAAGCTAAAGTAAAGAATGGGAGTTTTAAAGAAACAATGAGATAAGATTTATAATTTTTTTAAGAAGCTAAGTTAAAGTAAGAGAAAGAGAAAAGTTTTCAACATTTCAGTAAGTAGGATATTGGATCCCACTGTCAAGCTGACATTAACCCAAAAAAACTGTGCAAGAGGATGTGCTTTGTAGGATATTAACCTATCAAGATTATGAATAAGAAAAAAATGTGTTTTGTAGGACATTGACTTACCGGTATTTGGAGAAGAACAAAAGATGTGCATTTTGAGATGAACGTAACTATATGACCTGTAAAACTGAAAAGAAGGGTAAATAATTTTCACTTTCCTTATGCGACTGGAATCTATCAGTTATGGGAAGAATTTGTTTTGATTAATAAAGTGTAGAAGATAGTTATAAGTATGTCGTTCCTCTCAAAAGGAATGAAATGAAACTTGATGGAATTGACGAAAGAATTTGATATAAACGTTCCACCTGAAGCTGAAAATGAAGAAATAATAGCAAGTATATTTAATGATGAATACTACGAAGATGATTTAACGGAAGGAAGTCTCGAGAGGATAATTAAAGATAAGGATCGACAGAGAACAAAGAGAACAAGAATTAGAAAAGTTAAGACGGAAGATCAGAGGAGAACCGGAATGTTTTTTCTGCAATAACTACGGTCACATCGCAAGAGATTGCGCCTTCTCATGCGCCTTATGGGGAAAATCAGGACACAGCAAAAGTTCTTGCACAGGAAATAAAAGTTTACTAAGAATGATTACTTTTAATGTTCGTATCCAAGAATCATTCGCTTCTAATATGTACAAGAAACCTGCATTCATAAATGACCACAGGATCACTGCTCTTTGGAATACCTGATCTTCAAGTTGTTTTCAAAAAGAATCAGTAGCACGATACTTAGGACTGAACATTTTATCTTGTCAAAACGTTTTCTATTCTTTTGGGGGCCAGTTAAGCACAGCCACTCAACGTTTAGTTGAGACAACAGTAGATCTCCAAATCGAAGAAGTTTTAGCAAATAATATTTATGTTTTAATTGTCCCTGATTCAATTCAACCGGTTTTTTTGTTTTTGCTTCAGCGTCCATTTTTAGATTTCCCACATATTGCTCAAGCAAGTGTCGGTGAAGAATTACTCTTTGAATATGTGAAGGATTACGCACTTTAAATTTAAATAGTGTTTAGGTGACACCATGTATTGAATCGAAAGCAGCTGAAACTGTCCGAAGTGAACTTATCAAAATTCAGGAAGAAAATAAAAACTTATCCCAATCTATAAAGCAACAAGATGCCATTAATGAAGAAAAGAAAGGTAGGCGAATTGTTAATGAAAAAAGAATCAAGTTTCAGCGCGAAAATCTTGAACTTAAATTGAAGAATAGAGATTAGAAGTTATCTAAAATTCAGGAACAAAATGAAAAGTTAACGCTAGGCCATATGGGAAGAAATAGCCATTAACAGAGGAAATAGAGCTAGAGAGGCAACTAAATAGCCAAAAAAAAAGTAAAGAAAATAAAGAATGAATGAAAATTTTTATCTGTTAAATCAATTAGAAAAATTGCGGAAAGAAACCTGCACCTTAAATAAAGAAAAAGAAGGAATATTGAGAAAAGAAAAGGATAACAGGAAAAAAAAAAAACGTATCCAACGGAATTGAGAAGACGGGAAGAACTGGGAAAACTGCAAGAAGTATTAGTTCAAGGACAATTTGAAGACATAAGGAAAAAAAAAAAAAAAAAAAAAAAAAAGAAAGAAACGAAGAATTAAGTGATTACAAAGAAAAGCCCGATGAAAAGAACAGGACACTTACGGAGAAATTCAAGTTGATATATCAGAGAAGATTTAAGAAAAGTAAGGAGAAACAGTGAAAACGAGAAACGACAACGACAAGGAAAGGGACAGATAGTAAACTCTATTACACAGATGGAAAAGGGAACGATTCTACCGCAGATAGAAGCGCCGTCAAATAACTTAGAGATATCTTATACTTTTCCAAAAGAAACAAATTATGGTGAAAGAGTCTCTCTCTCTAAGAACGGGGGGAAGACGGCAAACTCCATTTATAGGACTGAGAATTTAAGGAATCCTTTTTTAATTTAATTAAATTTGGAAAATTATTGAATATTTTGATTAATTTTAAAGGGTATTTTATTAATTAATTTTCGACAAATATAAGTAAGTTTAAATGTATCAACAATGTTATGTTTTGATTTTATTACTTGAAACAGAAAATGATTATTTCTGTAAGAGTTTGAAATTATTGAATGTGCTTTTATTTAAAGGAATGTTTTATGGATTATATGATAAAATTCTAAGTATGTCAACAAATGTTTTTGTATTTATATGATGTATTATGAAGAGTAGAATAATTGATATTTCAAAGTAATATGCTCAAAGAATGTTTCATTTTGATTTAATTATTTGAAATCGGAAAGGATTTATTTTTTGTAATTAGGAATATAATTGTAGGATTTACGAATATAACGATTAGGAGTATAAAGATTTAAGAATGTAGTTTTGTAATGTTTTATTTTTTGTAAGGATTCTTAGAATTGTGTGTGTGTGTGTGTTTTTTAATGATTATGTTAAGTTAAAGAATTTTTTTTGTTTATGTGTGTGAACCCTTTTGAGTCTATTAGACTATTATTTCTATGCTTATGAAAATTAGTATTTAAATGGGTAAAAAGAAGAAAGAACGAAAGGAAAGAATTCAATACTTAGAAATGTTTGAATTAATGTTTTTGAAGATGCAAATTTTCAATGCTTTGAAGTAGGAAATCAGTTATATGTAAGAGTTTTATTTAAAATTTTTATATGGCAGTTGATGTTTGAAATCGGGTTTGACACTTTGAAGTAGGATAATTAATGATTTAAATGATAAGAATTTGACCTTGATATTTTTATATGTATATGATCATAATGTTTCAAAACAAGAATTGACATTTTGAAGTAAGATAATTAATGATATAAAAGGATATGTGTATGAATTATATATTTTGAAATATGAATTTTGCTTGATATTTTGAATGATTTGTAGGAAATGAACTAATTTTTTTCTCATATTTTATTAGGATAATTGATATTTCGAAGTGAATATGTGAAAGTGTTTTAGTAATTTTTTTTTAAAAAAAGAAAGGGATATTGTAGCATTTTAAAAATTGTTGAGAAATAGTATTTTAAAAGTTTTGATAATTTTAGTTCTTTGATATGCGAAATAAATAATATCTTAAACTGTAAGAAGCCTTAAATTAGAATTATTACTTAGGGAGAAAAAGATTTTGTTTTATATACGCATCGTAGAATTACAAGGATTTGTGCGTGAATATCGATAATTGATATTTTTTTTTATTTGTATACGGTAATTGATATTTTGAGCGTTTGAGGAATTTAACAATTGATTCTTTTATGTATGATATCAATTGTTTTAAAGTGTACCAAAGTTATTAATGATTTTAAAGCGTAATTATTTTAATGATTTGAAGTGCTTTAAGTAAGATTTTTTAAATGAGGGATTTAGTAATGTTATTCTATAATGTTATCGGTGAAGTTAATACTTGGTATTTATGATATATGAAGTATTTTGTTGAGTGTAATGATTTTGTGTTAATTCTTTACTTATATAATTTAGACAAATGTAGTATCATGATTGATCGAATGTTATCTTCTATGCTTAAAGACTACCTGTAGAGAGCGTTTTTTTTAAAGGGGTAAGTGTGAGACGTCACACAATCCCCTCAGATCAGATCAGATCAGAACAGGTTTCCAAGAGGAGTGGAAAAATAGTAGAAAGTAGTGAATCGCGGGGTGATAGAGTACTAACGGTAATCCATAATATATAGAACAAACGCAAGTCACATAAAAAACGATTTCGCCAAGGACCCCTATTACCCATTAAATATCAAACATATTTTGTTTAAAATAATTAAGCAAGCAGGGAAAAAATATGAATGTGAAATGTATTAATGTGATTCAAAAGTAATCTCTAATATTGGATTTTACCTTTTGTTGAATTATTTACACGTCTGAGTTGTTTGTGAACGAATGCAAGACATTATTTCCTTTTCTTGTTTATTTTTAGGAATGGAATTATTCTCGAAAAACGTCACATTCCATGGAATATTGTTAGATGTCTTGTTTGAAAATCGAAGCTCGAGCTCAAGTGTTAAAAAAGAATTGATGCAGTTAATATATGATGGAATAGCGAATGGAGCTGTTCGACCTTTAAGTTCCATCCTCTTTGGTTATGAGGAAGCAGAACACGCTTTCAGATACATGGCCAGTGGAAAGCACATAGGAAAAGTAATTATAAAAGTAAGATAATTGTTTTTATGATTCCAATATGCAACAGGTCAATTGAAAAGTCCCCAGCCTACCATAGTAAAACACATTTTTTTTGGCAAAATTAGTTTTTTTATTCAACATAATTCCCTTCAAGGGTGATACATTGATTATAGCGACCCTCCAACTTTTCGATACCATTTTTGTAGTACGATTTGTCCTTTGCTACAAAATAGGCCTCAGTTTCGGCGATCAGCTCTTCATTCGACGAAAATTTCTTCCCAGCGAGCATTCTTTTGAGATCTGAGAACAGGAAATAGTCGCTGGGGGCCAGATCTGGAGAATACGGTGGATGAGGAAGCAATTCGAAGCCCAATTCATGGAGTTTTGCCATCGGTTTCCCTGACTTGTGACACGGTGCATTGTCTTGGTGAAGCAGCTTTTCTTCAAATGCGGCCGTTTTTCGGCGATTTCGTCCTTCAAATGGTCCAATAACGCTATGTAATAGTCGCTGTTGATGGTTCTTCCTTTTTCAAGGAAGTCAATGAAAATTATTCCATGCGCATCCCAAAATACAGACGCCATAACCTTGCCAGCCGACTGTTGCGTTTTCCCACGCTTTGGAGAGGGTTCATCGTGTGCAGTCCACTCGGATGACTGTCGATTGGACTTTGGAGTGAAATGATGGAGCCATATTTTAATCCATTGTCACATATCGACGCAAAAACTCGGGTTTATTACGCTTGATCATCTTCAAACACTGCTCCGAATCATCAACTCGTCGTTGTTTTTGGTCAAAAGTGAGCTCGCGCGGCACCCACTTTGCACAGAGCTTTCTCATACCCAAATATTCGTGAATGATATGATGTACACGTTCAGTTGATATCTTTAGAGTGTCTGCTATTTCATTCAATTTCAATTTACGGTCATTCAAAATCATTTTGTGGATTTTTTTTAATGTTTTCGTCGGTAACAACCTCTTTTGGGCGTCCACTGCGTTCACCGTCTTCGGTGTTCATTTCACCACGTCTAAACTTAGCATACCAATCCTTGATGATTGATTTTCCTGGGGCAGTGTCCGGAAACTCGGCATCAAGCCAAGTTTTTGTTTCAACTGTATTTTTCCCCTTCAAAAAGCAATATTTTATCAACACGCGAAATTCCTTTTTATCCATTTTTTTCACAATAACAAAAGTTGCTTTACTCAAAATGCTATAATTCACAAACTAATGATCCGACAGCTGTCAAATTTATACACGCATCTTTTGAGGGTTAGGGCTAACTAAAAACATATGGATTTAATTCTAGTAGCGCCATCTATGTGTCAGGCCGGGGACTTTTCAATTGACTTGTTAAGGTTTTCTTAAAGTATAGCTTTTTGAAATCTTAATCATGCATAGCTTTCGTAAACTAAAAAATATATAGGATATTATAGTTTTAACGGACAAATTTGTCATACATTGTATTTCCTCTCCGTATTCAAACATTATTTGAAGTTATCTGTGCAGAGCTGCTTCCTTGACAAAGCATCTGCCTGACCGTAATTTCATTCTTTTTGATGTTTTATCTCAATATCATACTCTTGCAGTCTCGACGGATCTATTGCATTACTTGTTCCCCAAGCTCTTAGGATCTAAGTAACAATTTCAGGTCGGCGTGGTCGGTTTGTAGAATAAAATTTCCTCTCGTAAAGTTAATGATGAAAATGATCCACTGATTTTACGATACCCAGAAGTTCCTTTCTAACTAGCACACAAAAATCTCTGTATTCCTAGTTTCCCCAAGCTCTTACTGAAACAGGTGATTACATACACATACTTGTCATACACCGGTAAAAACACGCTTCCAATTCTATCATTTCAAGCCTCGGTATTGAGAATAAATTGTTTGCGCGTTTGAGGATTGGCTAATACTATTGTTATTGCCAGAGCCTGCATTAATTAAGTAAAGGTTCTTTCACATTCTTCTATCCAGTTAAATTCTTTTTTTTGCGTCGGTTATTCTATTTAGGGGTTTCAGTATGACCATGAAATTTTTTCTTAAGTCGAAGATAATATGCATGCAAACCAGACGACTAGAATGGTCTTGAAATATTTTTGTTGGGTGCCAAGGATTTACCTCTCGTGGTTTCTACGAATCAAACATTCCGCAGATAGTATGTACCCGAGATAGACAATTTCACATATAGTGAAATTGTCTATCTCGGGAGTGGGAGTGAAAAGTTTAGGAATGAGTTTTAGATTAGTATCCTTTAATTTTTAGAAAACTGTGTGGAGGCATTTGAGATGCTCTTCAAACATGCGTTTCCTATAATAATAACATCATCCAAATATACCAAACATGCTTCCAGAGTTAGGTATTTATCATTGTAACTGAATCGCAATAGCGTATAATGATAGAAGAATTGATAAGGCTTCACCGTATTGAAAACTTGACGAAATCTGAGACTCACTTCAGAACAACTGTCCTCCTTTTATAGTCTGGATTGGATAAGAATAGTGCTTTCTAGAAGTTTAGATGCATCACGAAATCTTAGGTTTGCCAAGTATAGATTCCTTAGCAAATGTTTGTAGACAAATGTGATCACGAAATCGCCAAAAAATGTCACCTAGTCACAAAATCATTGCAACAACATTATTCAAACAGAGATGTCTTACTTAAACAAACATAATTAATTAAAATGGTTTAATAAGTACAATTGAATACATGTGTAAGATGCCCCTTCAAAAAATATGGAAAAGGAGCGATAATAATCAAAAGAAGTCCGTGTATGCAGAATGATATATGTTGCTTCTTTCAAACCTATAATGTCAGAATGTATTTATTTTTAGAATTCTTATCGATAAAAGTTTCGATTTTAAGTTGTCCTTAAAACATTTTCTCATTTTCATACTATATAAAATTCATTGTGTTTATTAATGTATTATCGCAATGTTTCCCAGATTCGAAACGAAGAACCCGAGATAAAAGCTACTCCAACACCAGTTCGTATGCTCGCTACTCTTCGTACGGCGTTCAACCCTGAAAAGTCCTACATCATTATCGGAGGTCTCGGCGGCTTTGGACTTGAAATGTGTGATTGGATGGTGGAAAGAGGTGCAAATCACGTCATTTTAACTTCCCGTTCTGGAGTGAGGACTGGATACCAAAGATTGCGCATCAATCGATGGAAAGCAAAAGGAATAGACATAGTTGTTTCCACCGAGAATGCAGCGAATCTGGAAGAGGCCAAATTGCTACTGCAAAAGGCTGCTGCTATTAAACCAATTGGAGGCATCTTCAACCTTGCTCTTGTAAGTATCTGTTTTTATCGTATCTGATATCACTTTGATAAATCGTTTTCTTTGCTGTGACTTGGTAAATTTGTATTAGTAGCGCTGTTTAGACATATGGATATTTTTGGTGACAGAGCCTCTGTCATATAACGAAGATTACGCCTGAAATAGTAAATTATTCTCTCATCTTCGAAATCTCACCAAGGAAATGTTTTTGAGGTTCATTTCCTTTTATCTTTCCCCACAATACCTCTCCCCATAGTGAATGGTCAATGGTAAAAACAGGTTTGAACCTGAAACTCGATTTGTATATCGCAGACCACAAAACACGTTCATATATGTTTCAATCGAAGATGTTAAAGCTGGAATAAATCAAACATAGAAGTCGTAAATTTAACGTCGACTTTATTAATTCAAAACAAAATATAGTTGAAAAATTACTTTGAAGCACGTGTGCCTCACTGTTCTTAATCTCCATCAAACGTCCTCTTCATTTGCCCAGAAATGCGTTTTTATGTTAAGTGCAAAAAGCAGTAGTATTTAAAAAGAGAAAAAAAAGAGTACTTTTTAGTACATTAAGAAGAATTTTTAATGTAACTTAAGAATTCTTAAAAGTGCATTTTTTGCCCCAGTTTTAATTTTAAAAAAATTTCTCCAATTTAATTTAGGTGTATTTGGGTTGGCTGGTTTTGAAACTATTGCAAATGCGTATAAAATTGTATTTGTCAGGAAGGAGACATTCTCTTCAGTTTCTTCTTGTGTATTGCAAGAGGTAAGATGGAGTGTGAAGTTTTTGTTTAAAATGGTTGTGGATAATTCCCAATTTTTAGAAACACTCATTTCATTTAGTACCATTTGTATTGAAATTTTAAAATTTATAATCATTGGATTGTGGTCTGATATGAGTTCGGAGACCTAAGAAACAACGTTCCAGCCAATGATAATTCCGGATCAGGGCGAAATCTATCAATTATTGTTCCTCTTGTATTGATGTGATTGTAGCTCCAGTATTAAAGTCTCCACTCGTAATGGAAACAGCTCCAAGTAAAGCAATTGTTTCCAGATCAGAAATAGTGGAAAGAATCCTGGAAGCAGGGGACATGTAAATAGAAGAAATGATTATAGGATATTTTCTCTCAGATGTGTCAAAGCGACGATTGTTGCTTCTATTGCCCAGAGAAGGTGTTGGGCTATGATGGTGGGGTAAGGAGTTTCTTATCATTAAAGTAGTGCCTCTTTCTATGTGAATTTGATTAATACTACATTTTCTATCAATTGTAATTTTTGAAATTTTAAGATTAATATCTGGTCCCAGGTGCGTCTCATGTAATAAAAATAAATCGGAAGTGTGCTTATCAATAAAGTCTCGTAACTCGACAGTAGTCTCAGTTCCCATTCCATGACCTAATTCTGAGCCAGAAATTTGTGTTACCAATTATCTAGTTTTGGATGATGAGCAGAAGCACTTATAAAAATGTTGAGTTTCTTGAAGTCATCATCTGTCAGCGATATCCAATAAGTGACTTCGAGAAGATTAGGAAAGGTATTGAAAAACCCTTTTTGGCTCCCTTTTGGCCGAAAACAGATCACACTTATTTTTAGAATTTTGATTTTCATTTCTATTAGGTTTCGGGATTTCAGGCCCAGGACTGATGGGCTTTTCGGATTCAGATCTCCATTCGAATGTTTTATTTTGGGTTTTGTAATGATTGCTCATGGAAAAACTTCATTTATATTTCTGTAATATTTGTTATTTGTGATAGAGTTGGTTTATTTACTGTCTCTCTCTTTTTGGGTTTGTTTGGGAAAACTTGGGTACCCTTGCCATGATCCGATGTGTACAACCTTGTAATTAATTCAAATTGGATTGTCGAATTTCTCTTTAATTTCGCAGTCCCTGGTCTTAAGTTTTCCACATTTAAAACATCCGGGTGTGCGATGGCAATTTGCGGGCGAGTGATGAAAGTAATTACAATTGCAGAACTATGATGTCCCAGGCCCACATCTGAAAGAGCCTACAGCTACTGTCTTGTATAGGAGATTTGTCAACTGAAACATACATTGGGAATCCTCTGCTAAGAGGATCTCTGCTAAGAATTCAGGCAGTGAGTCATTGGATATTCTTTTTGTTACCTGTGCTACCTCTTGTTCAAGGAAGCCCTTTGATTTCAGTTCCGTCTATATTTCGTGAATGTGTGCAATAATAGTCAAGGCTTTTACAAATGACTTGGTCGGCGATAGCTGGTTGGTAGGATGATGTAGTATTCTTAAGATGATGTAGTATTCTTCTTCTTTGACTGTGCGTGGGCTATTATTTTACGGTGTTATTCATCTGTGGAGGGTTGAAACTTAATATATTCTCTCGCAAGTATCGCTGAAGATTCTGCGTGATTTCTTTGGATCTTCTGCAGGATCAGATTGTTGTTGTCTTTATATCTCAGCATTACTGATGATCTGATGGTAATGATCTAAGGTGGAAGAGAAGTAAGATCTCAGAGTTTTAAGGACATCATTTACAATAGGAGCAAAGCTATTTTTAGTTATTAACTGAACAAATCGTTTTCATCTGTGGTAGCTCATAGATTCTTATTGATTTCTTATTTATTTTGAAGAAATCTTCAGATTCACTATTGCTTGTTGAGGGTTTATTTATAATTATGCTTGGAAGACTATTAATAGTCTCCCCGACACTATCTCTGATTTCATTGACTGTTGGGCTTAAGTTACATAAACAGTTATTAATAGTGTAAGGTGACAATGAAATTAGCTCATCTTTAAATTGCTTCATTTCTTTCTAGCTTCTGCCTTTCAAGATCAAGCCCTTCCCAAAATAGGTACATCCTGGTAGTCATGTGTTTTTTCTTCGATGGGAGTAAGAGTTTTCAGGCCAAGCCGTCTTGTATGGTTGCACTCCAGATTTTCTGTAACAAGAAGATACGATCACATCATGCTTCTTCCGAAACGGGCAACCTCTAACAACGTATCAATCATTTTTAACTCCAACACTAGAGGTGAAGCAGCAACCCGCTTTTCTTCAAGACCTTTTATGGTTGAATGGTATTAAATTGCAAAAAACCAGCCGTGTCAAAATAAACATGCTGAGTAAAAAACTAAAATGGAAAACAAACTATATACTATTTTCATTCATGAAAAAAGACTACAAATATTAAACTACAACTCGAGCAAATATGATAAAAATTAAATTGAGATAAGATAAAATTATGTCACAAGGCATTACCAATACAGCGGGAAGTTTATGTAATAACATTCACCACACACAATACTCTTTCTTATGAACTTGTTTATAAACTAGGGGAAACTTATTTTTATAACAGTTATTTGCACCTATAAATTTAAAAACTGAGTTATCCCGTTAACAAGCTTAAAATAATTTTAATCAAGGATCATTTTTCTTTTATTAATTTTTGAGATATCTTCAGTGAGCTGCAAATCAGACTCCAAAGAATAAAGGATTTGGCTGATAAATATAAACCCAATGGAGTCTATGCCTACATTTTCGAAGCATTAATTTTTATAATTAATACGCTTGCATGAAATTCCTTTAATCATCTGTTAATCAAGAATCTCAACTTAAAATAAAGGCCATCGATTAAGTTTATTCTCAATCGGTATAATAATAAAGACATTAAAAATATCCATGAAAATTTTGAATAGGGTAGGATCAGGTAAAGTACATTAGCAAGTTAGAAATAAACATTTTAAACAAAAAAAATACTATCTAATAAATAAATAGTTTAACTCCCCCCACAAGTAAAAAATAAGTAATACAATAAACTATGATGAAATGTTGATGAACATTTTGAAGAGTGTCTTGATAAACGATATTTAATGTCATTTCTTCGCAGCAAAGTTGAATAAATTATATTTTCTGCCGACGACTCTGGAAAAACCAATGTAAAGTCATCCATGAGAGTAGCAAGGATTTTTCAGGACCACTCCAATAGGACTTGATAGTCTCTGATATGACTTGTTATTCTTCTATTGACACAAAGAATAACAAGTCCTAACAGAGTATATAGAGGTAATAAATATGAATATCTTTGAAAACTATTAGTTAGGTGATATATATATATATATATTGATAGATACGTATGTATACACACACACACACACACAATATCACATCAATAAACACACATATCTACACACACACACATCACACACACACTGTAATAACACACACAAATATATATATATATAATTTGTAATAAAAAATAAGTGCTATTTTACTATTTTACTTTGAAGGAAGGTAAATTGTTTAAGGTTAACCCGTTCACTACCAGCGTACCAATAGAGATACGCTTGAGTAGAACGTTTCATTTGATTTTTAATGTTACTGTATGGCGTTACAATACCGCAAAATCTATATAGTTAGCTTATTTGGAGTGTTGACCTTGGATTTCACTTCTGACTATCAGGAGGGGGTAATTGTTAAAAGCACGTGTTGCTACGCGGCTCTTTAAATGTAATAACATGATTTAAAGTGTGCATTTGCTTTCGCTTTGCTTTTTTTCTTACTTGCTTGCTTCTTAAAATTTCGAATGAGAATTTATGGATGTCTATGTGGGTTAGGCTTTTGGTAGCAGATGCTCTCAGCAGTTCGTTGCAATCGGTCAGTTTTTATTCGTAGTGACATTCACGATGAAAGGAAAGTATTTATCTGATACTGATATCTGTGATTTAATGAAGGAATCTGACAGTGATGTTATCGAAAATAATCCAACTATGTACATAACCATTAAAGGAAGAAAAAAATGTGCCCTTTACACAAAGTCTTGCATGAAGCATCAAAAGTTGACAAAAAATATGTGTTTAAGACATGTGACGTTGGACTATGCATTGAAGATTTTTTTTTTTTTAATAAAAATACCATACATCGAAATAAGATTAATTTTAATATCTTAATATTTCATGTAATGATACATCATTATACCATTAAATTTATGTAACAAATGTAAGTATATTTTGAATTTTCGTAAAAGATATGATTTTTATGTGGTAATTTTATGTATAAAACATACAATTTTCGATTGAATCTTTTTTTCCTTCGTATATATTAAGTTTAATGCATTTTAAATAATATCTGTTAAAACCAAAATATTCTAATGAATAACTGATTTTAGAGGAGTTTTTTTAGCGAATTAGGCTTAATATCTAAAATCGTCTGGGCACAGCGTGACACTCCGCTACAAGAAGCCGCGGGCCCAGGGAAACCCTTCCTTTTTCTCCCTCGGGTAGTGAAAGGGTTAATAGAAAGTAATTCAAAATTTCAAAGAATTAACCTCGCATTGTTAGAATTATTACCAACTTTTCTGCTAGAACAATGAATGGCATTAATAATAAATTTGGGAATAAAATCTTTAAATTATTTGTGCAAAAGTTATTATTTTTCCTATTGATCAAACTTGCACTAAAATTTAACACTAAACATACTAACACTTAATACATACCTAGGGGTTATAATTAAAGTTACACTACTCAGAGAAATGTTGACCCCGTTCTGTTTATTGTAATTTGAAGAAACTTGGAATATATGTTATATGGACCATGGGGAAAAGGTTTCTGCAATAAGAAAATAGTTCAAATTTTAACCACTAGGAAGAAATGTGGTGTCCAAAGGTGAACAAAAAATATGTTAGAATCGTTAAAATGTTTTAAATTACAGAATATTCTCAATATGTGTTCCATTGACACCAATAACACGTTGGAAGCGCGTTATAGCGTTTTTAATGGTAGTGCGAAGCAACTCACAAGAGATTTCAGCCACATGGCGTATAATGCTAGCTTTCAAATCAGGTAAAGTCATAATTTCTACTCTATAAACACGGTCTTTTAGAAATCCTCACAGCCATAAATCACAGAGATTTAACTCGAGTGAACGAGAAGGCCATGAATCCAGAAAATGTCTAGATATTATACGATTATCGACAAAGTTAGCACTAAATAGTGCTATGACTTGGCGCCCAATTTGAGGAGTTGCTCCATCTTGCATAAAGATAGTGTTTTGCAAACATTGTCGTATCTGTAAAGTAGGAATGACCTACTGTTGAAGGAGTTCATTGTACCATGCCCTCGTGACAGAGCATCTGTTAGGACCTTATTGAGTGAGAGTTTCAAAGAAAAAAGGTCTGAGAATAAACTCAGCAGTAACTCCACACCAAGCAGTCACATAAGCAGAATGCAGTGGTTGTTGTGCAGGACATTAGGAGGTGAAGTAACCCATGTACGGCAATTTTTACTATTCACAGCTCCATCTAAATCCTGATGTAACCATAAAACTTTCCAAGGCCATGCGTCATCAACTTTCATTCTTGCCCATATAGCCAAGCAAATTCAAGGAATGTTTTGTGATCTTGAGGTTTCAGCGTTTGCATAACGAGGATCTTATACGGATACCATTTTAAAATGTATCGCATAATTTTGCGTACTGTCGACTACGGAATCTCCAACTCGCGGGACACTGATTGACTATTTCCTGAAGAATAAATGGAATTGGAGGATATTTCAACCACAGCAGTAGCGACTTCTTCGAGAGTTTCCGTCCTCTTCCGGGCATCACAACCAAATCTCCAGTCTTTTCAAATTTCATGATCATTTTCCTCAAACCAATCCTCGATATGGGGCCTTTTCACAGATCCTTTAAAAGATGATATTCTCACAGAGGAGTTAAATGGTTGCTGCTGTTATGTTAAAATCGTTTACCAGTAATGCTCGATCTTTTTTTTTAAGTGCATGATTAACGATGACAAACGCACGCTGAATGATTATCTGGCTATGACTGCAAGTTTATAATAATGTTTTGCGATTTTGCATAAGGAATATTCGATAAAAGCCACCTGGTGGTCCAAATTTGTACTATATTTTTTATTGTAGAAATATTTCCCCCATGGTCCATATAGCATATATTCCAAGTTTCATCAAAATCCGATTAGCAGAATAGGTTCAACAGGCCTCTGAATAGAGTAACTTTATATATAACCACCCGGTACCTATTTCTACCATAGACGGTCAAATGACTGGATTTTGTATTTCCTGACTGAATGTATGAAATATGGAAGTTAGGAAGGAAATAAAAAATTTAACATTATTACAATTAAACAAAATTGTATATTGTCAATTTCTATTACAAACACAAAGAATAAAAAATTTTAATGCATTGCTCAGCGTATTTTTTACATACACAGGATGTCTTTATTGTACGAAAATATATTTTTCACATTTAGTACAAATTTGGATGGTTTTATTTAGTACATATTTGGATGGACATTTTCTGTTTCTTGTTTGTTTGTACAATATCTTGTCATTTATGCCAGGTAAATCAGGGATATTGAAAAATACTTCGAGTGGCTATCGGAAGACTTTGATTTTATGGTAAATTTCCTTGCCATTTGAACCTACACAAAATTTAGTTTGAATCAAATACATTAAATACGTAGAATATACATAATAATGTCTGATCCAAAACATTTTAAAGCAATAAATTTTTCTCCCATTCAAATGACAGGTTGTGGTAAATAACGGGGGAAGGGGGTATACGACATTTTTTTTTCAAGATAAATAAAATACAAATAAAAAATATTATAATATTAATTATATATAATTAAAAGAAAAAGTCATGAAGTCCAATGTGTAAAAACGATAAGATAATGTGAGCATTTTGAATGCAAAAGTTCATAACCGGTCAAAAGACCGGTTATGGCATGTTTAGTGTTAATATAGATCATATGAATTATTTATATTTGCCATACAAAAATTGTCTCAAACAAATATTTATGAATTAAATTAATAACAAAACATTTCGTGCATTTTTGCTATTCAAAAATATCTTTCACTAATGCTATTTTAAAATACATTTTCCAATAATTCAATGCTATTAAAAAATAGAGATTGTGCAAAACAGTTTATTTTTCACACTTATTAAGAACTCAACAATTTGAACTATAACTTAGATTTAAAAAGAAAATATTTGTAGAGAGTAATCTTCGAGATCTTTTGGAAAAGTAGTGAGTGCCCAGTTTAAAGTCTGTTAAAAACGTTGTCTTAATCACAGTGGAAGGAAGATCGGTTTCATTACCACCTTTCTGGCCTCAAATATTTCCCTACCTATTGGAAATAACTGCAAGGAAATTTGGATTTTGGGGTGTTACTCTAGGTGTTTCTACATCCTGCCTTCAAACATCTAAAAATTTTGCTCGTTTTTTTTATTGTAACTGTATTTAATAATTTATATTTTTAGGAGATATAATTATTTCACAACTTATTTTATTATTTTTAAAAATGGAAAATAAATATGAATTAGTGTAAATATCTTTAGAATTGTTAAGTAGATACTTTTATATCGCGCAATATTTTGGTAGATTCAATTAACTTTAGATGGTTTGCTTTTATAATTCTCTTAAATCAGAAACTTTTAAGCAGGATATTAGGATATTTGAAATTAGTCTTATAGGTTAGATTTCAAGGAATTCGTAACTGGAGAAAAGGGAATTAATAATTCTAAATTTCTGTTTCACAAATAAGTCTATTCTATGTTCATTACGGTAGTTCAATACCTATGATGATTTTAATTAATTAAATGTGTTAATTAGTTACTAAATTAACTATTTGGTTTAAGTTACTCAATTAACACATTAATGTCATAATTTAATGTCATAATTTTATTTTATAAGCATTATCACTGCATAACTTAATAAACGTACTTATAATTTCTTATTGAAAATGCTGGTTTTCCTGCTCAACCGATTTCTTCTTTTGCAATTACAGTCGATTTCATTTTATTCTACTTTTTTCAATTTCTGAGTTATATATATATATATATATATATATATATATATATATATATATATGTGTGTGTGTGTGTGTGTGTGTGTAGGATTGTTGAAATTTGTTCAAATTAAATAAAACACGCAGGCGGTCTGGACAATTTTTGATATAATTCTGAAAAAAAAAAATAATAATAAATAAATAAAAAAGCTGATTTCATGATGAAAAAATTTTGAGAAAGACATTATGTTAAATATATTAATTAATTAATTGACCCATTAACATTTCAATTTATTTCCTTTTTGAACTGTTAAAAGTGACATCACTTTCGTCTGGCTGCAATGAGAATTGCGAGCATATTGAATAATGTTCCCTTTTTTTTATTTTCAAGGTCCTGAGGGATGCCATCATGGAAAATCAGACGGTCAGAAATTTTGAAGAGGTCTGTGCATCGAAAGTGTCGTCCACTATGAATTTGGACGCCCTTTCGCGAGATCTCTGCCCTCATCTGCAGTGGTTCGTTTGTTTCTCTTCGATCAGCTGCGGACGAGGCAATGCGGGTCAGAGCAACTACGGTTATGCCAATTCAGTCATGGAGAGGATATGTGAACAGAGGACGCGGGAAGGCTTGCCAGGTAAATATATATAGTATGGGAAATATGTGTGATATATACTTACATATATATTTTAGATTTCGTATTTCTATTTTTTCTCAAAAACACATTCGAAGTGCTTATGGTTACGACTTCCGTAAACAATTTTGTTAAAATTGTGTAAATACATGCAAGCCCTTAATGAATACATGGTCTACGGCTGAATTAAATGTGTGTGTATGTCAAGTCTTAGTAAGGGTTTTATTAAAACAAATAATCATATTATTACGTTACTGTCAGGTTGTCAATAGTTTTGGCGTTTACTTCTTATCACTAAATGTGGCGATTAATTATTTGGTGACGACTTTACAATATTTGCATTCGAGAAGATTAGCGACTATTATTAGATTTAAAATTAATTGTATTTCAGGAATCTTTTGTTAATATTCGTAATTTCCTTCATGATTTTAATATATTTAAAGACACTAGACAATTGGCAATACTGAATTGTAACAAAATGGAAAAATTATTTACCTTCAAGATTTTATTTTAATTATATAAATAAATAAGTAAAATATAAATACCAGTGCTTATAAAAGAATACTTGGGAAAGTATGAAATTTCAATAAGTAATTTAACTGCTATAGAAGTTACAGAAAAGGCATGTTACCTACTATTGTTAGATCGCTAACGTGGTTTTGAAACTTTATTTCAGGAAAAAGTACCTGTGCGGTATACGTGCCACTCATTGCGTCTTACATAGAATACGTCTAGGAGCAAATTATCCCAGTAATGTTCTTCATAATACACTACAGTTGTGTATTAAATCAATTACTCAAATTAGAGAACAACCACTTAAATCACAACCGTTTGAGAGGAAAATCATGAGCTATCAAACCAATTATTATTACACACCGAAATTCGATGATTGTCAAGAGGTGCATGTCTACAAAGACTTGTTGAATTGCTTGAAACTGTTACAGAGCTTCGTACAGAAATTAATCCGGCTTTAAGTGATGATTTGCAAAAAAAACAAAAACAAAAAAACAATATTTTTTTATTTCGTAGATGTATTTACAAAGTTCAATGACATTCAAACACGTCTCCAAGAAAAAGATATTACATTAATTCAAGCACGGACAATTATTTTTAAGTTTTTAAGTGAAATTAAACTTGATTAAGGCTTCATTGTTACGCAAAAATTTTCAATCCTTTTCAAATTTCCTTTTCAAAACACTTTGGAGATATTAAAAATATAGGTATCCCAAAATTGATTATCGAGCCACTTTTTGCTCAAATTGAAAATACCAACAATCATTTGCAAGATGAAGTCACTGAATTATTAGATGACCATGAAGCAAAGATGCTTTTTAATAATTTAACTATGAGTAAGTTTTTTACGAATATAAATAATGTTCAAAAATATCCAAAATTTGTAAGATGGCATTACCCTTTTTAATTGCATTCCCAAGTTCATATGTGGTTGAATCTCGCTTCAGTCATATTAATTCTATTTTAACAAAGAAGAGAAATAAATTGAGCTTGGAGCTCCGAGGTGAAGAAAGACTGAAATTAACAAAGTTTGAACCAAATTTTGCTGAACTAGCCAAGAGTAACCAAAGTAGATCCTTGTTATTCATTTATGTAAAAATTTAATTTTGTCAAAATCAAAAGAGAAAAAAAAAATACTTTTCTCTTAAATTATTTATATTATTTAAGAAACTGGTAAGTTTTTTTAAAAATCATTTTTATAGAGGGGAGGGAGTCGATATGAGAATTAGAAAATTTTTAGGAGTCGATGTTTGTTTGAAAAGTTTGGCGGAACCTGATTTAAACTATTCAAAAACCCTAATTTGTGTGATAAACATTCTTTACAATATACTTCTTTTAACTTTAGTTTCTGCCTCGGAATTCCTAAGTTTTACAATAAATTTCACGCTAACGCGTTGTACGTTAAATAAAATGATCCAACGGTTCATATAGTCTAAAATAATAAAAATCAGAGTCCCGTAACCTTAAGCTTCAGTTTATGAAAGCAAAGAGTACGTGATTGTCAAAAGGAGGAAATTAATTTAATTTTACATTAAGAAACTCGGAAAGCAGTATATAAGCATATATGGCTTTTACAATTCATCTCTTCGAATGAAGGAAATGCCGAATTGAAATAACTGAAAGTATGTAAAAAACATTTAAAAATAGACATTGATGTTCTGAAAAACAGTATTTCTTGTTTTTAAACTATTTTGATTTAGTTTAGTTTTTATTAACGTCGCATTAGAAGCAACTGAAGGGCTATTGGCAACGGTCTTCGTAATTTTAGATCTCGGTCAAGTGACGAGGGCGACTCCTGACATGGAACCCCCTCTCCTAAATTCCACACCACGCCATTGGGAGGACTTTAGGTCCCTATAGATTTAACGTGCATCAGCCCCGGCTACACGGTGGGTCTTTAGTGGCCAAGGCTCGAACCCACGACTGAACGAAAACCGCCGGCCACGAATCCGAAAACATGACCACTACCGCGTCCACTTAAACTATTTTGAAGATAACGAATACTATTTCAAAATGTAGCACACAAATATTTATTGAATCGTACCTTTTTGAAAATAACAAGATTTTTTGTTCCTCATACAGGTCTTGCCATTCAGTGGGGAGCCATTGGTGATGTTGGTGTCATCCAGGATACCATGAGATCAGACGTTGTGATTGGTGGAACAGTCCCCCAAACCATTCGTTCATGCCTCAGCGTATTAGACAAATTTCTTCAACAAAAACATCCTGTTGTTTTGAGTTGTGTACCACACGTACCGGTAGAAACAAGTTTATCGAAATCATCAAAACAAGGTGTTTTGTCTGCAGTGGGTAAAATTTTTGGTAAGTTTATTACTAGTGATGGAGAGCTTCTTCACCCCATTTAAAGCATCTAAAGATAAAGGTTTCTGTGTTAAATTGAGTTATTTATAAATAAGCAAATGGTCGTGATACTAGTTTGTTTTCTGGCTTTTGATGATTTATCACCAAGATTTGTGGAACTTATGGCCAAATAATACATTAAACCCAAAACTAAGTAATGCAAATGAAGAAAAAAATCCAGTTCTTAAAATAAATATGTATTTTTGATTTGAAATAATAATGATTTTGAATATAACATGAAGTGAAAATGAATGTATTGCATTTTCAAAGAAATAAGTTATTTATCATTTACCTGAATGAACAAAAATATGCCGTGAAAAGAATTTACATCTCACTGCTAGTAATATCTTAATTTGTACCTGGCTTAATCAATAACGTGGCAACATAAGTGCATTTATAATGTAAGTTATCTAATGGTTATATGTTCACTTTTATTTCAAACAGAAATTGTGATTGCCGTAATAAAGTTGAAAAAAATGAAGAACATGTGATTATTAATAGCTTATAGAGGAATTACTGCATTAAGAGATATTTGGTTTTAACTTTGAATTTTCTGTCTGAATTTAATATTTTAGGAAACACTCTTTCTTGCAGGTAATGTGGTCAGTGATTAAGGCCACTATCTTAATTTTCTGGTTAAATCCTTTTCTGCTAAGCTTTACTTCATTTAAGCAAAAACACATTGAAAAAACTCATTTATATATACTGAATATATATTGTTACGAAAATTGTCCGGTGTGTGTAGGTGAACAGTCCGATAAGCAGAATACTAGAAAAATAGTAATTTATTTTTTAAATATTAATAAAACAGGAAGCACAGACGACAACAAAATCGTACTTGCACAAATTTGCAGCACTAAATAAACAGCAATCCACAGTTTAAACAAAATCACGCAGTTTGCAAAGCAAGCAAGATAATCGCTTTCACTCCAAAAGACTAACTCACTGACATCAGTGGCTCTGTCTATTTATACCTTGAAGACCAGATGTGACGTCACATAGGAAGTTTTCCAATGTTTCGGTCCTATTCTGGAAACTTCTCGAAGAAACTAGATTTTACTTGAAGATTCGTGATGCCAGTTTTTGTCGCCAGTCGCCAAGTTTGTCGCCAAGGCCAGGGGTCAAATTCCTGCTTTTTCCCCTTGGCGTCCAAATAGTCTGTGAACGTCTCTTAGCAACCATATGATCAGTATTGTTGAGAAGCAACATTTCAAATTTGTAACACCGCCCCCCCCTTTAAAGACTGACTTCCCGGCAGTCTCATTGCAAACAACTATGGTTAGTCGCCTGATGAGCTAGCCGATTAATGTGAATGACTTTCAGCTTAGCATTCGGCGACTTCTGAATTCTGTAGACAACGTCATTTAAATTCTTGATGACAGTGTAGGGGCCTTCCCAGTTCTGTTGCAGTTTCGGGCTGAGTCCTCTCCGTCGCTTTGGATTATACATCCATACAGAATCACCCTCCTTAAATCGGTGCTCTGTCGCTCCGGAGTCGTAACGAGTCTTCATTTTTTCACTGGCTAGTTTTATTCGCTCTCTGGTAAATGCGTATACGCTTTCCAAACGGGCCTCTAAGTGATTCATGTATTCATTCGGCGAGGAAGGCGTATCTTTCAGGCATCCAAAGAGGATATCACAGGGTAGTCGAAGTGTTCTGCCAAACAGCTTCTCTGACGGAGTCCATCCAGTCGCTTCGTGGACAGCACTTCAATAGGCGAAGAGAAAAGTGGCAAATGCATGTCCCAATAAATTTGATTCTTCGAAACGAATAAAGACAAATGGTTTAAAATCGTTCGATTAAACCTCTCAACCATGCCATCGGACTCTGGATGTTGAGCTGTAGTTCAAGTTTTCAGAATTCTCAAGCGTTTGCACAGCTCGGTAAAGAGTGCAGAATTAAAATTTGTACCTTGATCTGAATGTAATATCATAGGCACGCCATAATGCGATATCCACCTACGAACGAGTTCTTCTGCTACGGTCGAGGCTTCTTGATCTGGAATGGGGATCGCCATTGGCAACTTCGTGAAATAGTCCATTAATACTAGGACGTATCGATTGCCATTTGCCGTCACAGGAAAAGACCCTAATATGTCCAAAGCCATTCTTTCGAATGGCGCACCTACATTGTAACGTTGCAGGCGACCTTTGGTTCTTGTTTTGGGTCCTTTTCTGGGTCCGCAAGCGTGGCATTCTCTGCACCATTTCTCAACGTCAGCGCGAAGTCGATCCCAATAAAATCGCTCTCTAGTCTTACTTAACATTTTCATGACGCCAAAATGGCCTCCACTTGCGCTGTCATGAGTCTCTCGCAGAACTTCTGGAATTCGACTTTTATAGGGGAATATGCTGCCATCGACAAGAGTTTCCATCATCACTCTCCCACTTACGGTATAGAACGCCGTCCTTAAGATGTAAGGAGTCCCAAAGAGCCCAATACAGTTTTGCTGTAGGACTCTCCGGAGCAATTTCCTGCCAAGATAGTTGATCGGCCAAATTTAATTTCTTCTCCAGAATTATCTTAATGTCTGGATCCTCTAGTTAAGCCTTTTGGGTATCACTTGAAGACCAAGAATCAGAAGCTGTAGTTGTTAGAACTCTCACGGAAATATCCATTTCCAATCCAAACTTTTTCTCGGCATTCACACAATGTTTGCAGCTCTCTTTGCAGGGTCTCCGGGAGAGGGCATCTGCATTACCGTGAGAAGTTCCTTTGCGATGTTGGATTTCGAAGTCGTTGAATCCAACGAGCTACCTGGCCTTCAGGCTCCCTAAAATTTAAAAGACATCTCAAGGAAGCATGATCAGTCCTCAAAAGAAATTTCCGTCCATAGAGGTAATGATGAAAGATCTCTATAGATTTAACAATGGCTAACAGTTCTTTATGAGTGACGCAGTAATTCCTTTCCGGCTTACCTAAGCTCTTAATAAAGTAAGCGATGACACACTCTTCGTTCCCAATTTTCTGGGATGGCACAGCTCCTATTGCTTCATTACTGGCATCCGTATCCAGAATAAAATCTTCGTCAGTCCGGGGGGAGGTCAGAACAGGTGAAGTTGTCAGTGCCTGCTTTAAACTATTGAAAGATTTCTGGGAATCTTCTGTCCAATTAAAGTTAGATTTTGCTTCCGTTAATTTATGAAGAGGCCTAGCTATTGTGGAGAAATTTCTTACAAATCGACGGTAATAGGTGCAGAGTCCAAGAAAACTTCGAAGCTCCTGTATTGTTTCTGGACGAGGCGAATCAACCACTGCTTTAATTTTCTCTGGGTCGGTTTTCACTCATTCGGAGGAAATAACGTGTCCAATGTAAGAAACTTCCTTGAGAAAGAATTTGCATTTCTTAGGGCTTAGTTTAAAGTTGGCTTTCTGCAATCTCTGGAATACTTTACGAATATTACTCAAATGTTCTTCGAATGTTTTCCTACTATAATAATGTCATCTAAATACACTAAGCAGGCTTCAGATGGAAGTCCACGTAATACGGTGTCCATCAATCTTTCAAATGTCGCAGGTGCATTACAAAGTCCATAGGGCATTACGTTAAATTGCCAAAGTCCTTGTCCGGTGGTGAAGGCTGTCTTTTCTTTATCTTCAGTTTGAATTCCAACCTACCAATACCCACTTTTCAAATCTAATGTCGAAAACCATTGGCTTCCATTCAAAGAATCTACGGTGTCATCTATTTGAGGCAAAGGATGACTGTCCTTTTTCGAAATTTCGTTCAGTTTTCTATGGTCAACACAAAACCATGTTGATCCGTCTTTCTTCCTAACCAGGACGATAGGTGAAGTCCAGGGTCCAGACGATTCCTCGATAATTCCATTGTCAACAATTTCTTTAATTAGCCGCTCAGCTTTTTCCTTCCTAGCAAGAGGCTGTCTTCGATATTGTTTAATTGGAGGGTGATCACCTGTATTGATTTTATGCTGGGTCACAATACAATGGCCGACATCAGCGTCACATGTGGAAAACAAGTTCCGAAATTCTTGGAGCAATTTTTCTAGTGCTGTTCGCTGATCTTCGTTCAGTCCTTCTAGATTCTCCAAGATCGACTGGATAGGTTGTTCGCCAGAAAATTCTTGGGGGCGAGCAACAATATCAACCACTGGTTCATATGATGCAATGATAGCTCCTTTGTCCATGGTCTTTGGTTTATTGTCCATATTCAGAATTTGGACTGGAATCGTTTCCTTTTTTAAACCGACAAGTGTGGCCGCAACAAGGACGCCTTTTTCAGAAATTTGGCTGAGAGAATTCGTTACGGCATACCTGAAATGTTCAGAAGCTTTAGTAACTCCTCAAATGAGACATTCGGATCTTGCTGGTATTACAGTCTTTTCTTTTGCAAATACGGAGCATAACTTTGGAAACTCTATATTGGCCGAGAACAACGGAATTTCCTCCCCTCCTGTCCGTATCTCATTTTTTTTCCAGGTCTACCGTAAAGTTGAACTCTCGAAGAAAATCTAGGCCAAGTATGCATGGATCGGTGATTTCAGCTACGTAAACTGTGTGTTGAAATCGTCTGGAACCACATTCAATTGATGCATCCAACTTCCCGTGTATGTTAGCTTTCTCACCAGTGGTTGTTTTAAAAATATATTTGGAATCGTATAGATAAATCGTTGATTCCATTTCTGAGCTATGTTGGTTCTTAAAAGAGTTACGTTCGCACCTGTATCCACTAACATCAAACATGGGATACCACAAATCGATCCTTCTAAGTAGAGTCCATTTTTCTTTCCGCTCAGTGCGGAAATTTTCAATACTTCTACCGGAGCTTTTCTTAGAAAAGGCAGCCTTCGCCCCCCAAGACGGCCTTGGCTTAGTTTTCCTGATTTGGCTTAATCGCTTGGCAATTCCTCTGTAAGTGCCCTTTCCTGTTGCACTGCCAGCAAGTCACATTCGGGTTCCGTCGAGTGGTATTCTTCTTTTCAGTGATGCAGTAATTCAATAATTTTTCCTGCCTGTTGAATAGAGATTCAAATTTATCCTCTTTCTTTTTTGAATCATCCTCCACCTCTAAAGATCTGACATGCTTGGAGGTCTTGGAAATAGTTCTTGCAGCTTCATATTTCATACTATATGCCAGAGCCGATTTCAAGTCTTTGGCATCCATCAACCTCGTTGAGTGTTGCGTATCTTCGTCTCTGATGGCGTTGACGAAGTACTGAGCTGCTAAATTCCCGAATGTCCAGAGGGCACTCGACATAGGGCCAGGTTCATTAGTCGCTCCACATCGGCGGCTAATACTTGCAGGCTTTCACCCGGCTTCTACCGTCTTGTCTTCAATTCAGTCCTGTAAAATTGGGTAAGGTGACTCTCTCCAAATCGGGATTCCAAGGTTCTTTCAATAGTCGTTAGGTCCGTCAAATTTCCAGCTGGGATTCCTTGAAGAATTTCTGCGGCAGACCCTCAGAGAGATGTCACAAGTTCGATAGCTTTCACACGATCCGTTCCTCCATTTGAAAAGCTCACAACGTCATATTGCGTCTTAAAAACAGACTAGGACGTCTGCCCATCAAATGTCACGGGTTTGACTGTCGGTCTAGAATATATGACTTCTGAACTTGGCAGATAATTGATTGGTCTTTCCTCAAGATCACAAAGTCTCTTCTCCAGGACACTGATCTTCTCTTGGACTTCACTCTTTACTTCGTTAATCTCCCTTTTCAAACTTTGAACACGTTCTTCAATTTTTCCTATACATATGTTGACATGCTCTTTTATCCCCTCAACTTGCGTCTCGACGTGTGCTCTCATCTCATCTTGCCCTTTTTCCATTCTTTTCTCTTCATCTCTTCTTGTCCGATCCTCATCTCCTCTTCTCCTCATTTCTTCATCTCAGGCAGCAGAGCCAGCAACTCAGCATTGCCGCTATCAGCCATCGTAGCCTGAGATCTTGTTTTCACCATACACAAAAGATAAATCTTACCGCTGCCCCCAAATGTTACGAAAATTGTCTGGTGTGTGTAGGTCCGACAAGCAGAATACTAGAAAAATAATAATTTATTCTATAAATAATAATAAATTAGGATGCACAGACGACAACAAAATCGTACTTGCACAAATTTGCAGCACTAAATAAACAGCAATCCACAGTTTAAACAAAATCACGCAGTTTGCAAAGCAAGCAAGATAATCGCTTTCAATCCGAAAGACTAACTCACTGACATCAGTGGCTCTGTCTATTTATACCTTGAAGACCGGATGTGACGTCACATAGAAAGTTCTCCAATGTTTCGGTCCTATTCTGGAAATCTTGACGAAACTGGATTTTACTTGAAGATTCGTTATGCCAATTTTTGTCCCTAGTCGCCCAATTTGGCACCGCCAAGTTTGTCGCCAAGGCCGGTGGCCGAATTCCTGCTTTTCCTCTTGGCATCCAGATAGCCTGTGAACGTCACGTTTCTTAGCAACCATGCGATCAGTATTGCTGGGAAGCAACATTTCATATTTTTAACAATATATATTTATATATATTCAATGGTTCGAAATCCGTTACTTTTAATTCGCTTAAAACTACTCTACTCTCTTGCGTCAGTAACAGATACGCCTAACATTGCTATGTGACATTCATCTAAAGTATTACGTTATTCCGTGAAATTTTGAATCGTCCGTTACCACTTGGCATGTGAGCGCAGTCTAAGATTACTGCAAATAATGCCCATAAATAAATAATTCGTGAGTTCTCTTATAATAATAATAGTTCATGGTAATTGGTAACAAAAGATATTAGCCTGAATAAAATGAATCAAAATTTTTAATCCAGAATTTCCAGGAGTCAGAATGTGAGTATATTTAGAATGCTTTATGTATCACGAACGTAATTGCAAAACTAATACAAAGCAAAATGCTTTACAATAAGAAATAAAAACACATGAAACATTTCCAAATTTTCGAAAACTCGTAAAATTGATAAACCTAGAGAGAAAAGAGAAAGTTATATACGTCTCACGTATGTGACGCTGTCCTATAAATAGTTACTTTTCTCTACAAATGAAAAATATTTGTAGAGAAAAGCGATGTAATAAAGAAAGATGTTACAGAAAAAAGAAATGAGAATTTTAGTTACGAATCCCTTTATGGAAAAAAGTTTTAATAATTGAATAATTTATTGATTACACAAAATAGAAAAAAAAAAAAAAACATTTAGGAAAACAAAGTTTTTTTTATACTAGTTTCAGTTTTGAAGATGAATTATAGTTTGGTCCACGTCCTAGACGTTATTTTACCAAGACATATTTTTATTAACTGGCTATGTTATTGGCACGTCTTTCTATTTTGAAATTTGGGATCGAATTTTGGCTACTTACCTATCATCCAATCGAGCATAATCTTTTCATACATGTATAACAAACGATGACAATATAAGGTTTTGGTATGCTTAAACAGTGGTGAACTTGAAGGGTGGTGGTGCTGGCAGATAACAAATTCCAACTGAGTTGAAAGTTTCCAGACACGAATAGGTATTGTAATTTCTTATTTTGTCCTTAAATATCAAGGCAAAAACTAATTATACAAGTATAGGCAAAAATAACCATTTTAATATCAAGCCTTTATATGAAGATGGACTAAAAAGTAATAAATTCTTAAGAGTGAAAAATACGTAATTTATATAACAGTTTGGAACGTTGATATTTCTTTTGATCGTATGTGTTAGTAAATAGCTATAGTACTTGATTTATCGGTAATAACCCAGGTATCGTAATACAGAGCCTCAAGCCTTTGAAAATTATGTATTATTTTACACTTAAAATATTATTTCATACCTTCTTAGTCCATCTCGAAATAAAAATTTCATTCACTTTTCTCCTTGCTTACTTTTATTTCCATATCACCTACAATTTACTAGCAGCTCTACCTGTCGTGACAACAGAACATTGTTTTTATTCCTAAAATTCAGTAGGGATACCAAATTCAGCCATAAGTATTGAAGTGCAGAGAAAATACACCTCAATCCATTAGCGTTCTAATTTAAATTCTCGTTATAAGCTATACAGGTATTAATTGACTATGAAAAGCTTTATGTACAAATATTATCAATACAACGGCATACATGCAATTATTACGTAAGCATGATTATCAGTACATTTCGTTGTGCAAGGATGCCCAAAATCCCTATTGGAATATTGAAATGAAAATGAGTACAATATTGGGTATAGTCCTCACTTACAGGCAGGTTGTATAGTGTGACGGCACACTGAATAGGGGACAGTTGAGAAGACCTTGTGGCTATCGATCCCACTTCTGCAGTAAGGCAGTTTTTAGTTCCCGGGATGGTTTCCCGAAAGAGGGGTAAATTGTAAATTGATCTTCCAAGAGCTTCCTGACAATGCTTTATGGAATTGAAGTCTCTTCATCTCCCTGATCAATCCATTTGACGAATATCCTGTGAGGTTGGGCTATTCGCGATTTTTTCCTCACTGAGCTCGGGGACTTCAGGATCATTTGAATTGCATAAAATTGCAATTTCTTCCAAACCAATATGAAACTTTATTGCTTAATTAGATGAAGACAGAAGTGAAGTACAGTGAATAAAAGATAATGATAAATACATAAATATATATGAAATAGAGTGAAAGAAAAATGAAGGGAAATAAAGGATAATGACATGCTGAGAAAGATTTATAATTTGATTTAGAGCATCTTAGTTTTTGGGATTGAATAGATTTCTGGTTAAAGTATTAGGCTACGAAGTTACTGTTAATCCCCACTGTCGAATTCTGAAAGAGTGAATTTATAAGCTAAGATTTTATATTTAAATCATAAATTAAAATTATTGAGTTAAGTTTCAGAACTAGAGAGAGCAATATTAGCTATCCTATGGTAATAATTAATAAAGTGTTTTGGCTTGCTCTTATGTGTCTTCACTAGAAGTTCAGTCATTATTGATTAATAAATTTTATTAAGATACGGTATAAGAGGTCCTAATGTAGGGTTGTCATTACAATCTTCACTTTCCAGATAATCGTTGTCAACTGAGCACTACATAGACGATTATTTTTTCCCGAAAGCAGGAACCCAGGAAAAATTATGCTCCTGAAAAGTTGAACTTAAGGCTCTAAAATATCCTCGCTGCACCTCATAATATTCAGAGAGCCTTTGTCACCCTCATATAAGGATGGGCGACTGTCAAACATGATGCTTGCACAAACTTTTACACCTATACCATGGTAAGGGTCCTTTCACTTGATGAGAGGATATTATCTTGTCTCAGACTCTCTCCAGGTACAAGTATGCTGAGAATCAGTTTCCTGACTAAATTTCTACTCATTTGTGAAAAGCACAGAAGTCCACTGAAGTCTGGGCTATGAGGTATATTGTCAACACAATATTAAAGGCGTTTTTGTATACTGCATTAAGAAGGACACAAATTACGGGTCTTCTGGCACACAGCCTTCTCTCTTGAAGCCTTCGGTTAACTATAGACCGTGAAACAGGGTTCTTAATGGCAGCTGCGAAATTATAGCAGTCCTCTTTCTCCGCGCTGAAAGTGCCAAACAGCAATTCTTTTTCGTCATTGTGGATCTTGGTATATCTAGTCAAGATCTTCTCGGTATATTCCAATGTCTTAGAACTGTTTCCAGGAATTGCAGATGATACTAGGCGTTACATTGAGCTCTGTAGTCAATTGATGTTTTTTTCATACTTTAAGAAATTATCCCAACTCTTGCGAGAGACATGGCTAACGTCGTGGAGGATTACGAGCACACAAATTAAATGCAACTCTTTGAGCTCTTATAACCACTCCTCAGACAAAGCACCGCATATACGCATGCACCCTCTTACGTATTCGACTCAGAATATTTACATAATTATTCAGTAATTTAATTAATATCTTAAACTCGATACTTTTTGTAAAAACAGACATAATTTGCAAAGGCTCTTAATTTTGCTCACAAGTGTAGATAATTAAAATATCCTTTTTTGTAATTCTAAATAAAAATCCCATTGTTTGAGTTTTCTTGTATTCTGTCTTTCACAGGTATCTCTGACATATCTTCCATCAATCCGGAATTATCTTTAGGGGAACTGGGTATGGATTCTCTGATAGGAGTAGAACTCAAACATCTCCTGGAACGGGAATGTGATTTAATGCTCGGCATATATGAATTAAGAAAGTTAACTATAAAAGATCTCAAAAAATTAGAAGGACCCATGGAAGACAGTGTCGAAACTTCTGACACTGATGTAGCATCAGACTCCCCCAAGATTGAGGAAGTTCCCTTGCACTTCAGTGAACTGTACAGTAGGCAGCTGATACCAAAGGAAACAATAGTAAGCATGAACTCTGTGAAAAGTGGAACACCGCTCTTTATACTTCACCCCATTGAAGGAACAGTGATTATGCTTTATCCTTTGGCACAGTTCATCAATGTTCCGATGTTTGGAATACAGCATACTGCCGATGCTCCGGGAGAATCTTTGGAAGAACTTGCCGCTTGGTATTGGGTGGTCAGTATTATTTTCTACGTATTTTCGAAACAGAGAGAATATATTTTAAAGATAGGTAAAAATGTTGGAAATGAAATTGAATAAAGTAAACATAAACATTTTAGAAAAGCTAATACATCTTGCAATGCCAAAAACAAAGTGAAAAATTAAAAATCAATTAGAATATAATTTTAGTTGAATGATATATTTTTTCATTGACTGCTATGCTACCAGGGTGATAATCAGAATAGTCTCACTGTAGCTCATGCATGTCGTAAAAGGCGACTAAAATGGGTACCCAGCGTCGGGGGTATAGCCGGGCACCCTGTCCCTGGGGATTATATCAGGGGACCTCAGGGGCTTGCCTTCTTTAAGTAAGTACAGGCATCATGACCCCGAGGCACCCTAGTGATCTTTTTCTTTCCCATGGGGTTTACTGTCTTTGGTAAACACGGGTTACCCTAGCGATCCTTCTCTATTTTCGACCCTCCTTCTTGTCAACAAATTTGTCTTTTCTTCAATTTCTTCTCGTCTAAACCACAATTAAATATTGTTTGGTGCAGCATTGCCATATCTGGCTCCTGCGCCAATAAACTTTACTTTCTAGCTTGACCCTTCTTGTCGATCAATCTTTTTTCATTGTTTTACTGTCTAGATCACAGAATTACCTTGTTTGGCGCAGTATGGCCACGTCTGGCTCTCTCTCTTGCTCCAATAAAACTTCACTATCATCATCATCACCAGGATGATAATGTGAAAATAACTATGATGTTTTATACTTGTTCGAATATGCAGTTGTAATATTGCTTTAGCCTCTGTTCCAAGTACAGTTAATGAATATCGGCTGAACAAATACTTGTAAAGTTTTATTTTAGTTCGCAGTAAATAAAAGTAATTCTAGAATTATGTAATATACCCAATTATATTTAACCCTTTAAGCGTTATGCACGTAAAATTTAGTCCTGTTCGAGATATTCAAAAATGTTCCAAATGTTTAAATTCCTTATGGCCATGAGTTCACTGAAAGCGGTAAAGACGTATACTCTTTTGCCTTCACAGGATTACTTCAAGTTCTTTTAAGACGTATTTTTTCCGCATTGCTTTCCCTTCCCTAGAGGCTTAAAGACTTGGCAGATAATTTGGAAGGGTTACGGACCCACAATGAAAGTTGACAGGAAATTTTATGCTTTATTAGGGAATTTTTTAGGGAATTAATTTCATTTATCTTATTTTAATCAATGTTTTCAGTTTTAAAAACAATGATAATTTCACTATTAGGTATAAAAAAATGAACTCTTCAAAGTTACAAAATTCTTAAGCTTCCCAACTATAAAAAACAAATAATAATCAAGTTTCTGTATTATATTAGAAATGAAAATTTAAAGAATCTGAAAGTAGCGATAATTGCAGTTTTTGGAGGGTGTACAGGTATTTGATGATATTCATGTATCACATCCATTTTTGAAAAACACATTCTTCTCCCGCAGGATATGCATACATTCATGAATATGCGGAATAGAGTATTTGCCGGGTAAAATAATGCGATCTCTAATGTTCTATTATCTCCTGTATGTCGCCAATCAGTTCTTTTAGAAACCATAACCAAGTGGCTAGCCCAATTACCCTTACAAATGACATTCAAGTACCTTTTTTTCAACATATAATCAAATTTTTGTTTAGCAAATTTGAATCGCTTAGGATTTAACCGATGAGCTCTTTCACTAACAGGATATCCAACCAGTAGGAAAGAAATGCATAGTGTTGTGCTTAATTAGGAGAATTAAACTGGGTAACTTCTTTTGATTTTCTAACAGCTATATGTTCTCCGAATTACCGATGATGAATTCCGACTTACAGGCATATATATCTCACTCAGTGTAGTAGTTGTGTTCGTAGCCGTAAGATAATTTAAAGAGTCAATCAAACAGTGTTTATTTTGGTTTTTCAACAAACCAAAATGTAGAAAATTAGTGCCAATGATAGGTTTCACTGCATCTGAAACAACGAAAGACCATTATAGATTACATCTATCCAAATCAAGTATCAATGCTTTCATACCGAATGTTGTAAATTTGAAACAATTTGCAGCACAGAGAAGAAAATTACGTTTCTTGTTTTCTTTGGAAAGGAATGACTGAAGATGAAAAGAAATGTCATAATTCATGTTGTTAAGAAATTTCTTTTGATTGTTTAAATCTATTATATGTGATTTCCACCCCTAAAAACAAAAGTCATCGCTGGTGCTGGAGCTGATCCGAGTTTCATTAGTTTAAGGTATGTGCCTACCTTTGAAGCACTTTTCTTAAAGAATTTTTGTGAAACACTTATGTTTTAAGTTACAATGGTCTATAGAATGGTAAATTCAAAAGTAATTTTGAAGAACATTTTTTTTAGTTTTCGAATTTTTGGCAATATTTGGTTAAAATTGAGTAAAAATTGACATTAATACTTAGTTCATTTTTCAAAATCTAATTAATATATTTAACGTTTGGTTTCAAAAATATATTTAATATACATATATCTGTGTTGTGAAGCAGAAAAAATGCAATTTCCTCTTAAACTTACTGAAATATACAGAACATCGTGATAAAATATCATTTGAATATATGAAACAATTTTAAGGAATGAGATTCTTCGTAATAAAAAAAAAATTAAAACTGTAATTTTCCAGAAAATGCAAATCTGTAAATCAAAATTAAATGAAGAAATATTTGCCAGATTAAATAAATAAATAGAACTAAATTCTATATTTCAAAAGTAACCTACTCTTTTATATGAACATTTCCCCTCCCCTTTAGCTTTCAAATAAAGAGTTTTCTAATGTTTATGATAGGAAATATGCAATCAAAAGGATCGATTCCAACATTTACAATTGAGAAGACCCCCTTCTCCCTAACCTTGTTAAATCTATTTACATAAATATATTAGCGTTATTTGAAAATCTCATCTCCCCCTACTTTAATAAGAAGCCAGGTTGGGATATGATGTGTTATTTCTGTACATATATTAAATGACTAATTTTTCAGAGAGTCATATTTTTTTTCAGTACAATTGGGACATATTTTCTGTAGCATTCCCTCCTGTAATTGGATTAAAAAAAAAAAAAAAAAAAAAAAAACAGAAAAAGCCCGCAAAAGCGCACGCAAAAGTCAGATGAGTCATAAAATTTGCAGGATAAATTAGCCTTTGTTGCTCTATATCCTATTAAATCAAGAAACAGCTGTTTAAATGCATTATTTACATTTCTATGGCTTAGTTCGGTCTTGTGAACTTTCACTTCCGGTCGCTTTAAATTGAACCTCCGGTATAAATTTTGGACTATAATATAGTTTTTGGTTACTCTAGAAACAAATGTAAACCATTTTTGAAATCGTAAATATATGGGCTTTAACAAAAAGTAATAAAGAAAATTTCAAAAATTTCACGAAAACGGTGTTTTATGAATAACAAACCTTAAATATGTAGGTGGAGCACACAGCTTTCCCTTTACTTTTGCTATGGGTCATCGCAAATTGGATCAGTGAACGAGTTCTAAGTTCTGTGCATGGATTTTGAGGTAGCCCTCTCCCTATAAACGTGGCATGTGAAGTAGCTTTAGGCTCCAGAGCCGGGACCAAATAATCAAATTTACTTTGCTCAACCGTAACACCCATTGATCTGATACTGGCTTCCAACTGCATGAAAAAGAGCTTATACTTATTTGCCCAAAATTTGGAGCCTAACCGCAACTCTATCACAGCCCGAGTTTGAAATCAAAATATCATTAACATCAACATTGTTTTCGCTTTCAACCGCCATCCCACATTACAATTCTATTCTTCAATAAAATAAAGATTATCTAATTCTGCTCTAGGGGTTACATATATAAAGTGATAATACATTCACAAACTTAATGATACTTTTATCGACGCATATCGATGGCTAAATTGCGGTATCGTTTGGTTTTTATTAACATCGCACTACAAGCATCACGAGGGTAATTGGCGATATACCTCGTAGTTTTGAACCTTTACAAGTAACGAGGACTACACCTGAGTTGACACCTCTCCCCTCACTTCCACACTACGCCTTTGGAGCACTTTGGGCTCCGACATATTTAACGTGCACCAGCCCCGGCTACATGGTGGGTCTTTAGTAGCATGAAGGTTCGAACCGGCGACTCGACGAAGAATAGATGAGAACAGCCGTAGACACACTGCCCGCACAGATGATTCAAGAGGCTTTCAAAACTGTATCTTCAAGGACAGACCCGTGAATGTCCCTGCGTAAGTGGTTCCGCTCATAAACGATCATCAGCGATGAACACTGGAATTTTCACTCCAATACTGCAACTAGACATCCACTGAGTGGTGATTGGTGGCTTTTCACGATTAATCACTTTTTTGGTTTGTTTCTTAATCGTTTTGAATTTTAATAAACTAATCAAGGATTCTCAGATATTCGGAATATAATTATTTTTGTTTGCAGTGAATATACGTATATTCCTCTCTTCCATATGAGAGGGTTTATAAACTGCTGTTTGTAGAAAATGCAACACCATGAAGGAATCATCAGAATCAAATGAAATTCGCAGCAAATGCCAATTATAGGATATTATGCAAATTAATAAAGTTTCAGAGCCATCGCGCGTGCGCGGCGCGCGCAGCGCCCTCTGAATTGATGCTGAAAGCGTATAAATAAAGTGCTGTAGCGGGACGTTGAAAAAAGTCTATGATTATTTGTTAGTGGCAAACGTTTAGTGAGACCTGAGTATGCCTCCACTACGGAAGAATAAGAAATTCAAGCAACTTACGGAGTTTGAACGAGGGAGGATAATCGGCCTTCGAGAAGGAGGATTTTCCTCTCGCGCAATAGCAGCTCGTATGCAGCGGAACAGTTCCACAGTGATGCGAGTTTGGAAGCAGTGGACCGACGAGCACCGAACAACTCGAAAAACAGGCACTGGACGACAGAAGGTGACGTCAGAGCGCGATGATCGACACCTGCTCCGCATGGCGGTGAATGATCGCACAGCTTCCTCCAGGCAGCTGGCAGCACGTTGGTCTACTGCTACAGGTGTACAATTGTCGGCTTCGTCAATTCGTCGTCGTCTGCTGCGCCGTGGATTGCGTGCAAGGGTGCCTTTATACAGGATTCCCCTCACGGCGAATCATCGACGGCTGCGTCGGCAGTGGGCTCTTGAGCACAGAGACAGGCGAGCTGATTGGCACCAAGTTGTCTTTTCAGATGAATCACGCTTCAATTTGTGGACCCATGGTGGCCGTGTTCGTGTTAGACGTTATGCCGGTCAACGCTGCCTTCCTGAGTGTATTATTGAACGACATAGTGGTCGAACACCCGGAGTTATGGTCTGGGGTGCGATTTCGTATCATGGACGATCCAATTTGATACGAATTGAGGGTAATCTCAATAGCAACAGGTACGTCCGTGAAGTGCTACAGCCCGAAGTCGTTCCTTTCCTTCAAGGCATCCCTGGAGCTATCTTTCAGCAGGATAATGCACGCCCACATGTTGCGCGGACTGTTCGAGACTTCTGTTCAGCACAACGCATGCAACTTCTTCCTTGGCCTGCTTATTCACCGGATATGTCGCCTATTGAGCACGTGTGGGATATGGTTGGTCGGCGTCTCGCTCGTGATCCGCGTCCTGCAGTTTCCAAAGACGAACTTTGGTTGCGCATACAAGCGATATGGAATTCTCTTCCTCAAGCAGATATTCAACATCTGTTTGACTCCATGCCACGTCGTATAGCAGCACTTATTGCAGCGCATGGTGGCTGCACCAAATACTGATTTCGGACGCTTAATTTGTTTCTTTTGTTTTGAAAATGTCATCATTTATTTGTATCAGTACAAGTCGTTTCTGCATTAAATTTCATTTGATTCTGATGATTCTTTCATGGTGTTGCATTTTCTACAAACAGCAGTATATGATTTGTTGACAGATTCTTTTGTTTAAGAATTGCTGTGGACGATAAATGTTTTGGAATTTTTAAATAGCTTTGTCTTAATTTAAAATTATTGAGCTACTCTGCATTCTACCATATGTCTTATGACCTATCAGAATGTCCGACATTGGAGTATATGACCTGAAACATCAATAAACAAATGACCTGCAACGATTGCTTGTAAGGTTCAAGCTGAATGATGGTTTTGGTCTGGAAAATACTTTCGGCATAGCCTGGGTGCATCATCTTTGTAGAAAGAATATTGGATCAACAGAAGTAAGCATCTTCTCTGGCAGATTAAATGCACCAACTTGCGGTCTATCATAATCTTTTTCATGATGACATCTCCAAGTAGGACAATGCAGCGTGTCATAAAAGCTCGCAGTGTACGTTTGTTGTGCAAAACCAACGAGGATGAGTTATCGGACTGCCAGCCCCAAATAATCGAGCATGAACCCAATCGAGAATCTGTGGGACTCCCTTGATAGGGTGTTTTGTTCCCTGAATCCTCAATTGTGCAACCTAGGACAACTAGCTATGAAATTGGTGGCAGTATGGTTCCACAACCCTGTGAGTATCTTCAAGAGCTCTATCGACTAATGTTTAAATGGTAATCACGCATTATATTGTCATTGACAAAGGTCACGTGCTTTGTGTTGCTTACTTAGCAATCTGGTAATCTTATATCATAAACTTAATTGCTGTGGGTTCTATCTGTTATCAAAACTAAAATAATTGATTGTATGTTTTGGTTCAATTCTTGTTACCAATCACAGATACAGCCTTATCTTTTGTTTTAAATCTGAAGAATTTCATTGATATTGGAACTTTTGTTTTATATACATATTGGATAAGTAATTTTTTTTCTTCTTTGTTAAATTTATTTTAGTGCTAACATGCATGGGTTTCCTTAAACTTTAATTTTCAATGAATAGCATAGCAATATTAAATAAACTCAGATTTAAGAAAAAGGAGAAGATAACCAGTAAAATCTTTAGCTTCTTTGGAGCATGTTACTTTCATTAAAAACTTTGCGGTAATGTGGTTTTTACTTCGGCAGTGGTTTCTCGGTTGTGTTTGACCAGATTTGAAGTACTAATGTACGGATCATGCGCTGTAGACAACATAGCTAAAAAGGATATCCCCACCGGATACCCCAATGATCAGAAGCTTTTACTCTTACAGAGAGAGAAGAGACCACCACTCCTCTTTCCCAAGGGAGAAAAACCTTTTTGTTGTTGAGAGGACTACCTGAAAGATATTTATAGAAAGTTGTTTTTCTCACCAATTGATATACATTCTATGTTGTACTGAGTATCATTTGAAATATTTCCATTAGCAGCCTTTATAGTTCCTAGTTCAGTTAGAGCATTTATTTCTCGAATGAGCCGTTTATCACTATTTGTGATATATGAATACATTGTCATGCCATAGATTATGAAACAATTCAGCAGAATATATTCAGCCAATAATTCTAGACTGGGATGTGCTGCTGTTAAGTTTTTAAATTTAGGTCATCAACTCGATAGATGACTGTTGACTTTTGCTATGTTTAGGTAGAATTGATTGCATATTTGAGGGTCCGTAGAGATGCGCTGTGCACAAATAATTCAGAAAGGAATTCTCCTTCCTTTAAGTCAGTAGATATATTTTCTTCTGGAAAGGATGTTGCCGCATGACATAAAAGGATATTTGAATCTAATTAGTGGAAGTCGTAATGGGTTCAATGTTTATGTTGAATTCTGAGATTATATAGAATGCATGCTTTTATCGATCTTTATTTTTCGTTCTGCATTACATTGTACTTGAACCACTCACATATGAGGTTTTCTAAAAGATTATGGAACATTGCAATTTTTCATAATTTTCGAATATAATATTAGCGACTCTAAACTCCGAATCTTAATTTTGTACTCATCAAACCATTTCGAAAAGCTTTAACATATGATATATTCTGCGCCTGGTTCAGTTGATTACATGTTTTCACATATGGGAACTTATCATAACATTTTGTCTTCCGAAGCGATTTCTTAATATTTCTATTGCAGAAATCGCTTTGGAGAACAAAGAAACAAAAGAAAGAAAAAGGCTGTGTAATCCAATGTAATCCATACAAAGTAAATTATTTTGATCCTTTGGAATTTTAAAGGGCCGACGACTTGATGAGAATGTCATATTTTTTATCAATTTGAACAAATCCACCAAATACATTTCCACTGAAATAGAATTTCAGGTAAGTAAATGTTTCTAGCTTGCTCAAATATTTTTTATTATTAAGTGTACATTCGAACTGGTTTCAAAAAATCAAACCATTCATTTAAATCTTTCTAGAAGGTTCTTTTATTCTGAAGTCGTTTTGTTTTCAGTCATTGTGTTTAAGAGATGATTCGATTGCACTAAGTTCCCTTTTAAGTTACAACCGTTTCGGAATTCTGGGTGTACTGGTTCAAAACTCTCTTCGCAATCTTTCCCTCCAAAGAATTAATTTTTCCTGATATTCTTGACTTTGAATCCATTCTTTTTCTAGCTCCTCAAATGGCTTTATAAATTGATTTTAATTCAGATATTTGACCTAAATAATTTTAAATGTTCAGCTAATAGCAAACTGAAAAAATGCTAAATTTCTTGTTTTTCTTCAATAGATATATTTTTCATTTTCAGTTAACTTCGATTTTTCTTTGAAACTTAGCAGTTAATCATTTCGTCTTATACTTTTCAAACTCAGTTTCCCAAATTAATTTAAAATTCACATCGAAATATTTTAAGATTCTAAGATCTTCTAATGTTTCAGTGCTATGGAAAACGAGCAAGTCTTTATTATTCAAACAAAGACACACAAATAATTAATATGAAACCAAAACTCAAAATTTCCATTCCAGCCACGCCATCTAGAGGTTACAACAAAGTTAACATATTATACATTTTACGCATTTCAAATCAATTGCATCTGTTTAGAAAAAGGGAAGCTAAAAGTGGGATATATATATATATATATATATATATATATATATATATATATATATACAAACGGGTACTTTATTTATAACAAAGTTTTCTTAAATCTTTGTGAAAGCCGCTGTAAGATGAAAGTACTTATTTTATCAAGTTTTATCTCAAAAAACTTAAATTAGAATCTGTAGATCACATAAGTAGTAGCATAGTACTTTGATTAGATACATCAATCTAAACAAATATTCCCTTTTTTAGCACATAAAAAGACTCAACGTTGGAAATACAATTTTTTTGGCGGGATACTCATTTGGTGCAACCGTGCTTTTGGAGATGTTCCTTCAAGCAGAGCGCCAACCTCGCCAACATCCCGAAATTCAAGACATCATCATCTTAGACGGATCTCGCGCTCTCATGATTGCATATACTAACAAATACAAGGATTTCAGAGATAAGGATGAAATACGTTCATTGATTTGGTTTCTGATGATATTAGGTATTAAAGTAAATGTGGCAGAGGTAAGCATGCATTTAAATGAATGAATTTTTTTTTTTTTTGGTTTTAGTGCTTATGTGATTAATAAATGTCAGTTCAAAAATGAAGATAGCTTTCAGTTCAAACTCATTTTAATAGACATGGGTATACGAATACATTGAACTTAAAACCATGATATATTCTCCAAATCCATTTATCATAAATTCTAATGAAAATTAAATTCAATCTATAAGAAATATGTCTTGTATTGTAGAAATTAAATTTAGTCTTGAGGGAATGAAATGTATTCTCGGAAACCACATAAATTCTTTTGTAAATTAGATTTAATTTTTTTATACAAATGAAATCTGACTTTAAAAAATTAAATTCCTTCATTTGTAACCAATGTTTTTCTTCGAATTTATTTCATAACTGCATCTTGTACAAATTTCTAGATTAAACTTGAAAGATACGTTCAAATTGAAAACACAGATTGCTAAATGTTTCGGTGAGATATGAACAGAATGAACGAATATCTCATGTTCTCCTGTTTAAAAAATTTAACGAAGACAATACCTGTCATCGAACCCTGTTGAATTATATTAAACAATAAAAATTCATTGAAAATTGCTTCAGAAGTTTGCAAAGAAAATAATTGAAGTCAATTTACAAAATAATCATTTATTTTAATAATAAAAAAATCATCGAATATTCGATATTTTATAAAAATGCCTAATACAAAAAATTTCAGACTCAGAGATCCATTGACTTATGAATATTTTGACTATATTCATCTAGTGTATTTGATTCTGAAGGATATTAACAGTTTTATAACATGCTGATTTTGAATGTAATTTCTTTATCTTACTTAGCAACAATTTAAATGATTTCATTAAAAATTATTCGAATATAGGATGCAGACTTTCTTAAAATGTTTCTTATTTCTTCCGACAAACATTTGATAGTTCTTGGAATAAAAGAAAATGTAGATTGCGATTTCTAAGGAGCGAGCTCTCAACTTTCGTAAGCTGTATTGAACGTTATCGTGCATTACTATTAGCAATGTTTTACAATAAATCATATTACATCTAAAATGTTTCACGGGAAAAGATCATTACAAGGAGTGTTTCATATTCGATGGCTAATCCGGACCAAGTGCACAAAATTTAGATTTCCATAAGCAAAAAACGTTAATTATTTTTTTATTTAATTTTATTTAAAGCAATGCACTTTTTATCAATACAGAAGAGAACATAAGAAAGTTCGCCGATAAAACTAGTGTTTTCGTTCTCGGCGAGGATTATCTCATTTACTTGGAAATCTTATTCTCAGCGATTAACAAAAAAAAAAAAAAAAAAAAAAAACTTTAAAGGGAGTTTAATAAATCGAATCTTACATAGAATCTAGTATTTTTTATAAGTGAAATAAACTGCATTTATTAATAAGTAATTTCAAACATGGAAATAAATTCGAATAAAATATTCGAACGCATTTGAATCTGACTGATAAGTATTTATAAAATTCAATCTCACCAACTTCAGTACCGGACAAAAGTCTTAAGAATTCATCTGTTCTCATTCGTAAATAAAAGATTTTGATACATAATTAATTTAAGTGGGAGATATTGTAATATATATCAAAATATATTTGATCTTGAAAACTTCTTATTTAATAGGCTATTCAATAAATTCAATAAAGATATCTATTGTTGAAAACCAATCTATTTTCGAAAGGAACTATCCAAACTTATAAAGGATAAATCTTGCTTGAAATAAATAAAATTAATAGTTGCATTCACAAACTAAATAATTCAGCAAAGAATACAACAGATACAAATAGTTATACAAATTGGATTAAAAACGGATATTAGTTGAATTGTTGCATTGTGTTGAGATTTTATCTTCTTCTGATAATCAAATGTTTTTGAATGTTTAAAATAGTATCTATTTACCGGTTCTAAAAATTGATGAAGGCATAATAATTATGAGTAAAATAAGTAGAGTCGTAAATTATTTCTACTTCATACATAAATTAAAAGAATTTTTTTTTTCCTGTTTAGTTCCATATAAAGTGTATGTTTAATTTATGTAGGTCTTGACAACACAGTTCTCTTATTTCCTTATAGGAGGCTATCAAGTTTAAAAATACTTTATTTGTTATTATGTAGTATAAATAAAATAAAGCATAATTGCATAAATTGCAACTGATCATGATGAAAGAGTAAGACTGCTCAGGTAATAGAGTGACAATAGTATTTTGACATCTCTTTTGTAAAATAATTATTTGTTGGTTCTCACAAATACACTCACATACAAAGCGATAAATTTGATAATTTTGCATATTATACATTTTACGCATTTCAAATCAATTGCATCTGTTTAGAAAAAGGGAAGCTAAAAATGGGATATATATTATATATATATATATATTATGTAGTATAAATTAAATAAAGCATAATTGCATAAATTGTAACTGATCGTGATGAAAGAATAAGACTGCTAAGGCAATAGAATGATATTAGTATTTTGCCATCTCTTTTGTAAAATCATTATTTGTTGATGCACACAGAGACAAAGCGATAAATTTGATAATTTTGCTAACCATGCGTGTCTCCGTGGGTAAGCGGAGACTGTTGCGTGTGTGAATGGTTCTCTTATCACTCACTACGATTTCGAGTGATCTTACTCGACTTAAAAGTTTTCTTATCAATATCTGCGTTTAGAATATCATGCTATAATTTGTTACTCTAAATTTGCATTCTATATTAAATTTCCTTGTTCTTGGTATGGAGCATTTTTACTATGCTCATGTTTTGATTCTTCGAAGTTTTCGGATAAATCTCGACACCTTTTATTCAGTCTCATACCTTTAAATATTAATTGTTATTATAATAAAATAGCTCAGAATAGTTATCTAAATTTAGTAATGAAGCAAGAATTAAAACGCAATAAAAACAATAAAAAGTTAAAACATACAAATAATTTTAGATTATTGAAAGCGTTTAAAGAAAAGTAATAAAATTAATTTACATTTGCAAAAACCTTAGAACAAAATAAAAAGAAAAACAATGCATAATATAAAATTTAGGAAAGAGTTCAATATAATTGAAGGAATATTAAACCGTCAAATAATAGTAAGAATATAAATATCTCTTCATAAAAAAATAAATCAAATAAATATATAAAATGAAAAAAGAAAGAAAATATAACGTATTAAAATTTGAATCTGATTTTTGATAGACTTACAGGTTAAACAGCGTTTTACAGGTTTACAGATACCAAGCAATCCTTACATAAGAAATTTTTGAACCAGAAAAGAAAATTCCATAAATTTAAGAAAACAAGATGCAAAATACACAAAATGCAAAAGAAGAAATTTAGTAAAATATATATGTAGACAAATAGAAATACTCAATCTGTAAACAATTAATCTGTTTATCTTAATATTTCGAAGTGGATTAAATTCTTCTAAGACTAAGATAACTAATTAATTAAATTTTTCGTATGCAATAACATTGTTAACATTAAATTTCTTATAAATCTCCCTTTTATAATTAAAACGATTTTAAAAATCAAAGCTATAAATAGCGTTATTTTATTATTAATATTTCTTGATTATATCAATACTATTTTCAAAAATAGCAGTGTTCAACTTCTCTATGATATTTTGTATTTTTTTTTTTTTTTGTAATTTTCTACCAGAAAGAGTAAATTATGCTTTCAAAACATTATGGAAAGGAATTTTTAGAAATATTAATGTTAAAAAATTTGAGATAAATCAACATTCGTAATATCAACAATAATTTCCTTATAAAATGCAATTATTCAGTCAGAAATTCCTTTTTGAATTTTAATTACTATTCTACAGCAGTTAATGTTCTTAAGATACTGATTAGTTAAATTAATGCAGCATTTCAGTATTATGAATCCAAACCCAACCTATCAAACTCAGTAAATTTACTTAACAACAAAAAGTAAACAATCCAAATAAAAGAAAATGTCAATTTTCAAAAAATAGTTTAAGAAAAATGAAAATAAATAAGGAATTCCTGCAATACACCCAACTCTTTTTTTACACGATTTTGAAATAACACGGTTCACCAATGTACCTTTTTAAATGATTTTTTTGTTCTAACACGAATTTTCCCCCCTCCAAATTTTTTCCAGGTATTCAAATGCTGTTTTTATCACCTATTACCCCATCTCTTTGATTCAGCCACTCGATCAGGGTATTATTATAAGCAGCATTTAAAATGTAATACAAAAAGGAAGCGTTTAAATAGAATTAAGACTCAGTGGAAGAAAGAAATTTGACTGATGTGGAAGCATGGAGAAATATTACGATTATGGATATACTAGTTACACATGCTTCTTTCGCAATCAAACAGTTGCACCAATCAACCTTAAATGCTTGGTGGAAAAAAAAATTGCCAATTGTCAAAAGAGGAAGTTTCGTTGAGCAAAAATCAGCTGTGTGTTCTTAAATTATAACTCTATAAAACCCAACTGGGGGCTAAGGTAACAACATGCAAACGGCTGGTATCGATGAATTGATGCTATAAAGTCTTTTGGATGAGGACGATTTGATCGAATTTATTACAGTTTATGATAATAAAGAAGTAATTAACGAGTAAGTCGAAGATCAAATTCAACTATTAACAGATGATTTAATTCGCGAGGACTTTAAATTTGCTACAAGTATGGAAAATTTTCTTTTTCATTATCCTGTCATAGAGCATGCTTTAAAATGTCAATGTTATGTTAAGTTTTGTGCAGTAGGCTATCAAACGTTGTATGAGCAACTTGAAAAACCATAAAAACAGCCGCTAATAACAAACTTTGTAACAACAAAAAACAACAGAGGCTGTTAATAACATACGAAGTTCTTCATTTGAATCAAAGCCGATAGTTGTGCTGGACATATCTGACACATCTACTGATGATAGTATTTTTGATCCAGTCGTAATAAACATGCACGCTTGTTATCAAGTAGCGATAAATTGTTGTTACTTAGTAGTTTTATTCCTAATTTCAAGT
>BMAW01031787.1:0-25052 GCA_019974015.1 Nephila pilipes | reverse complement strand
TATTTTAGCCTTGTCAGGGTTTTTACTATTCTCTAGAGCATCCAGTTTTCTTTTTAAAGATTTTACTTTAATGCTGATATTCTTCCAGGCTTCCATTCTTTCCTATAATTAATAAGAAATGTTAAAAAGTTCCCAAATTTACTGCCACAAAATATTTCATTAATTAGTAGAGCCTCAAAAGATTAAAAAAAAAAAAAAAAAATCAACAAGAATCTCTGTAAGTTGGTTGATATTTCAGAGTCTCGAATATGTATCACATTGTATTAAAGAGAACACAATCTCTGTATTTTTATGTAATCCCTCTCCTCTGGTAAGCTTTCTGTTGATCATTTCCATTATGACACAAGATATATCAGCTTATAATTAATTTAACCTTTAAAATATAAGTCAACCTGTAAGTCCATTCTACATAAAACAGTAGAAGATGGATTTTATCCTTTAAATGCATTATTTTATTCTTTTTTTACATGTTGTTTTCTGAATTTTAAGCTTAATTTGAAGTACTTTTCATTATGCTTTGCATCTTATTGTTTTCCACAATTTGAAATATTTATCAACAACAAGCACTCGCCTGAATTACAAATATAAGCAAATCCTTCTGTTCAGAGGGGAAAAAATTATTGTAAATTATTAACAAATAATAGCATAAAATTATCTTAATATATGTAAGACTTGAATAAAAATGTTAAACATTTAATAAAACAAAGTAATTGGTTTTTGAAGAAAAAAAAACTAACTGAATGCTATAGTCCTGAATGAAAAGGCTTTCATCGCTTTTTTAAGAATTGGATCAAAATGTCTTACTATTATTATTTAGTAAAGAAATTGAGTTGATGAGAAATACCTGGATTTTATTAATAAGCGTGTGATTACCCTGTATTTGGTTGCATATGATTTCTTACATTTTCCAAGCCTGTACGAGATGGCAAGATATTTGTATCAATCAGCACAGAAGGCTTATTTCTTTTACGTTGGTCATTACTTACATTCTTTTTCTTGGTCATTTTACAAATGCTTAACATATATAAGTTTGAATTATTCATTAATACTTTTAAATGAGTGAAGAATTTTCATTAGAACTATAAATGTAATTTTTGTTATAAAAGGGAATAATTTAATAAGACATGTATTTATCTATATTAAAGAGTAATCAGAATTTATATTTTTAATGATAATATAACAGAAAATTTTAAGTGTTCAACTCATAAAATAATAGAAAATGGTAAAAATAGGAAAAATATTTAATCAAAATTAGAACTTTTTAAATTTTTTAAAGTATGTTTAATAATGCTGATAGAAAATTTTGAGACTAAAAATTCATTGACGTAAAGACTTGGATCATCAAAACTCCAAAGAGTAAAAGGCTTTTCAATGAAACTGTTACTAAAACCCAAGACACTTCTCTTGTATTTAAAATTTTTTATAAAACTGAAAACTTTTGTGCTAATTGCTATTTTTCTTTGATTTTCCAAGATTTAAATTTTTTTTTATTATTATTATAATTCTTTTTTTTATTATTATATTCCTTTTTTTTTTATCTAATTTCATAACCATCTTGAGCGCACTTGTAAATAACCTTATAATAAAGAAATTCAAACATATCGAAACAATTATATAAATTAAAATTTTCAGACCTAACAATTATTTTTAATCTCAGTGTAATATGCACTTTGGGGCTTTGAAATACATTGGAACCTGTTTAATGTTAGAATTGTTTTAACTTCAAAGGTTTCTTGAATAATTTTACAAGAGTGCATTTTTTTCAAATAAAATAACAGTTTTGAAGTATGCAGTACAACAGGTGTGTGTCGAGAGATCCACTCGCGCGATTCGCCGTGTAGAATTCCAAAAATTCTCGGTACCACACAGTCACTTCCCCACCCCAGCACAGTTGATTCTCTCCCCCTAATCTTTTATTTGAAAAAAAGATTCTATACATTTAAAAATAAAAGATTCTCAAAGATCCATTTTTCGAATGACTTTTAAATTAATTCAGTAATTACCGAAAAGTGATCTTACCATGCTTTCTTCATACAAATGAAGCTGGGCGTTCATTCTCATCAAGAAATCACTGTGCATATTTTCAGTTAAATTTTCGATACTTGCGGTCAGAGGCTGTAATTGAAAAACAAAAAATATCCAATCACTAAAAAATTGTTATAGCTGGAAATACTTCTTAAATTTTTAGCAGCGGGGGGGGGGGGAAGTTTTAACAACATTTTTGTTATTCTTACCATGTAACAACAAAGTTAGTGGTTAGAAATAAATATCTGTATGTGTGTACCACATTTCACTTTAAATTTAATTATAAATAGGGCGAGTGACCTTTCTGAGGGAAGTAAGGAAGGCACAGTAAGGTACAATAAGGATAATATAATAATTATTATATTACGTAATGAAATTTACCTTTATTATCATAATTATCAATTGTAAACATAAATTTGGTAACAATGTACATAATTTTGGCATAATAATTTAAAAGCAATGTTAATGATCACAGGCAATATTCATTTTATTAAGACCATAGACCTGAGAAACACCATTTAGGAAGGGGAAATATGTAAACAATTAGCAAAACAGAAGTAAAATCTGGATAATCAGAATTAATGAAAGCTAAATTTTTTAGTGAAATAAAATGATGGTGAAGTGTTTTTTCAGAGTTCTAGAAAACTATACATCCAATTAATTTGAGAATGGAAAATAATATTTTTAAAAATTGTCCCAAAATTATACGTAATGAAATAAAAGCTCCAAGGAATTGTTCGTAAATTCCAAAAACAGATTCATACATATGAATTATCTCAAAAACTAAGAAAATCTGAAAAAATTAAGAGCAATAAAAAAATTTCAAATGATTTTCGAATTAACACGATGCTGGAAATAGGTTGCGATAGCCGAGTGGTCATGATCGCACATTCACGGACGCCATTGTTTCCGTCTGGCCGTGGTTTCGAGCTTGATGACACAGAAGACACGCTGATACACGTTAAATCTTACGTTCCCAGTACTCTCGTTGGTGTGGTGTGGAAGTTTGAAAAGGAGGTGCAATCTCAGGTACTGTGTACCATCCATCATTTGACGAGTATCAAAACTCGAGTTCGAATATGCGCTGTTGCTTCCAAAGTGTAGGTACAAAATAAAAATAACCACGATGCTGCAAAAGTAATCTACATACAAAAGTTAAAGAAGGCATTCACGCAGGATGTATATTACATAATGCTAGTATTTATATTTGCTTTTCCTCGAAAAGTCATTTATGTAAAAAAGAAAATTCATAAAAACAATTAATGTTCTGATTGAACAAATTGAAACTGAAATATATACCAATGTTCACAAAAGTTCCCATGGTTATGTTAATATCTGCTTAATAAATTTATCCTCAAAATTTGAAATTTCACAATGTACAGGATTTTCCTTCCAACATGTTAAGTTAAATTCCATTTAGCATGACACCATTAGAGATAAAAACAATGAGTTTATAATGTGCACTGCATTTTTCTTGTTTAAAACCAAATAATTCATTTAATAAACACGCTTGCTGGTCGAAAGTGTTGATAGTGAAGTAAGATTTAAAAGATGGGGGTACATTTTAATACTTTATAAGTGTTTCAGTACATATTTAATACTAATGAAGATTGTGGTTATATGATGCTGATGTTTTTTTTCTATCCTCTTAATGGTATAAAAATTTAGCATGAGGAGAAAAAAGTATTTTTTAGAAACTTTAGATGATCTGTAAGACATATAATAAAAAGAATATACATGAAATATTTCAGTTCAGAAAAAAATCTTGGGTGTGCATATATCCATTTTGCAGCCCCAGTTACCTCAATGACTACAGGTTTCATTAATTGCATTAAGTTGCTCTTTACTAACTTCAGAGAAAAGCTGACTCTTAAGAACTATGATGCTTTCTCAAGAGTTAGCTACGCTTTCGGAGAAAACAATCTTAAAACTTCATGCTGATTCCACACCAATTAAATCACAAATTAGTGAACTCTTGTTCTGCAAATTCAAACAATACTTTTAGCTATCTGCGCAAATACTGAATCTATCATGTGTTCATATGGTTGTTAACTAGAAAATATTTTATATATCTCGAAACCACATTCTGCGCTGAGATATATATACTCTTTGAATTTATTCAAAACATAAGCAACCCTTTGCTCAATTATTATTTTCATATTTGAAGGTGATTAATATTGACATGACTTCATACCTAATAGACTTAAAAAAAAATAGCATGAAAAATAGCAAAATAATAGTCCCATTTTTCCGGTACTCCAAAACATTTCTACTCTTAAACTTACACTCAAGGGGTTTTAAATCTCTATTTGCAAATATTTTAACAATTCCAGTTTTGAATGCCGTGATTTGTAATTACATGTAATTAATTATTACCAAAATTAGATGTAACAAAATATTACACCAATAACAAGTCTTTCGATATCTTGCAGATTAACATCCAGCCTCTTTGGGCCGGAAATTTATAAAGATTTTTAACTTTAGTCTTGGCTATGGAAGTAGCTATCATGCTGTTTACCTTCCACCGCACTGAGACGACTGAAGACACACCACCACACCGAGTTTTATCTAATATCTCCATCAACGTAGATTCAGGAGAGATATTTAACTTACTGGGAGTAGTACCCTAGTACTGACAATGTTACGAATATTGTTAACTTTTATTTCTCAGAAAACCCAGACAATATAAAAAGTAAAATTTTATCTACAACAATAGATATTTATCTTTGTACTAGAAGTGAGATTTTGTTTATCGCTAGTTTTTTTTAAAAAATTACTGAACATCACAATGAATTTATGAAAATAGCGCTTTTTTGTTAATATTCCGATATATAGCTGGTGTTTTGAGAATTATTACAAATGTCAATTTCAGTATATAGAATAACATATCAGAAATATTTGTATAAAATTTCAAAGGAATGATACAGTGGATTTAGAGAAAAAAAAAGGTACACCAGTTTAAAAAATGTCATTTTAGAAAACTGATTTTAATACAAAATCTACCTTGTTAAAAAGTCCTGTCCTAGGCTGTATTTTTCTTAATGTTGTTTAGCAATACTTTCTTTTAAGTCTTTTCTACCCACTTTCTTCTTGATTGTCAGAAAAGGCTTAATAGCCTTCCCAAGAAGTTTTTTCTGACAGGCTTTTCATAGCATTATAGCATACTCCCTGGTTTTATACCAATTTTCCAGAATAGAGTTTGGATGCATTACCATTATAAAGGAGCATACAGTTCCATAAACACTAAGAATAAGAGATCTGGACAAATGTAGATTTGGGAACACGTGACCACACGACATTATGAAAGCTTTCATTTGGGTTCTGTGTATTGCCATGCAAACACTTTTTTAAAATATCAGGGTGTGAAAGGTCTCTAAATATTGGACGCAACAGGAAGACTGTTCTTATGTATGTAAGTCTTTCCTGTCGCTTCAGCCTTTTTATATCCACACCATGATTCTTCTCCAGCGGGACAAAATCCATGATGAGGATATTCATCTGTCGACAGTTTGTGCAGAAAAATATCGCAGATAGCTTGTCGCATACTGTGAACACTGTTCAGATTCCTCCAGATAGCTAACAAATAATAAGACTGCAATTTATCTATTTCGAGCTCAGTTAAGCAGTTTTTGCCACATAAACGCTTACCGTCGGATAAAATTTCCCCCTTCATTTGTGTTTTCAAACAACGTAATATAACAACTAAAAGTAATATTTCTACCTTTGAAAAAAATCCTTTACATTTTTTGAGGAGTTTACGTGATCTTGACATTTTTAAGTATCAATATTTCAAGAGAAACCAAAATACTCAAATGACACTGAATAAAGTTCAGCAAAGAATGTATAAGAAATATGATTTACAAACTCACAACATTCAAATAAGTATAAGCGAATTCACACGTGAGAATAGTCACAACTACAGTTATCCTGCCTCTCTTTGAGAAATGTTTATTAAAATAACGTGAGGTTTTGCACGAACATCCCAGGTTTAAAAGGCCAATGTTTACATTTTTCAATGCACAAGTGGGCGTGGCACGCTAGCTGATGTGTAACTCTATTTATTCAAAATAAAAATTAAAATACTTCTAATTCGAATATTAGCAAACAAATTATATCATTGGAAAGGTCTTGAATTGGAGATTCTAGAAACATCAAAATTTGAAAATCGATTTTTTTGAAGATATATAGGGTACCGATGTATCATTGTTTTTATACATATATTGATGATTAACACTAAAACTAATTAGTAATATTTATTTATTTTAGATTTTTAGTATTTAAATGAAATAAATATACGTTATATTAACATTCAAATCAACATTGGTTGATTGTTTTTATGGAGATGTAGTGCAACAAGATGGATTGATAATTTATTAACGTCTCACTTAGAAGCAACATGAGGGTTATTGGTGATGGACCTCACAATTTTGAACCTTTGTCAAAAGACGAAGATGACACCTGAAATGCTATCTAGCTCTCTCCGAACTTCGACATCACGCTAACAAGAGGACTTTGAGCTTTGAGGGATTTACGTGCATCAGCCAATTTACACGGAGAATTAATTCTAAGTGGCATCAGGCCTCGACCCCCCCTACTCAAAGGAAAGTATGTCGGCCACGAGTTAAAGAACCCGACTCTTCAGCGTCATTTAGGCACACACTTTTTGCATGTTAAAATATTGATGTTAAATTTTCCGTAAAGATTCTCTGTCCGTTCCTACAGTATCAGCAATCACAGGAATACTTAAAAGGTGGTCAGATCGAACCAGATTACTGATTTTTTTGATATTTTCGTCAGTTTTTGACGTAGAAGGGAAACCTTGGTGTGAATCATCTTTAACTTCTTCTCGGCCATCTTCAAAACGCTTAAACCACTCAAAAACACGTGCACGCAATGAATATCCATTGCCATACACTTCTTTCAATAAATTATAAGATTCAGCAGCGAATTTTAACCAAGTCTCATGTGAAATTTCACAATTCGAAGCTCTATTTTTTCACTTATCATTTTTACGGCGAAACAAAAAATAACTCTAATGAGAACGAAACTACGGGTAAACGGATTTGTTAACAGATGCGAGAGACACTGAATTCGAAAGAGTAGGCTTCACGCTAGACAGCTGTCGGTCACTGGCGTTTGGCGCATGTGTACTTCTGTGTTCTGTGGAAGTGTCTCTCTCTCAGTCTCGTTATTTAAAGTACACACTTCGTATATATATATATATATATATATATATATATATATATATATATAATGTAGGGGAAATTCGTATCGTAGAGGAAAAAAATTATTCTAATTTTCGCCGATAGAATGGCGATGCACAAGATCTGATCACTCGAAATACACAAATAAAGATTCCTATAAATTGCAGAGTGTATGATTATCGTTGTTAAGAGTTTGGCGTTACGTGGTTTTATGACTTCGCGGAGGGAAAAGAGTTAGAAAAAAAAGTCGACCGGCCGCATTTTTGCTGCGCCTTACCAACTATACTAAAAGAGGCGTCTATTTGGGGCAAGTTATTAAGGCGTTTTAATTTCTGTCATTGTTCTTGAAAACAGCTGCCACGGGGAAATTCAAGATTTCACCAAAATTACTCCTAAAAGTTATAGGTTTTTAATACTTGAAAAAGTAAAGTTATTCAAAAAGATTATTCACTATTGTAAAGTAAGTATACTTCTGAGCTTTAAGTTCCAGAGAAGTAATTACTATGAAAGAAAAAATACTTTTAACATTTTTAATGTACTTACTTACACATAGTTGGTACAAATCTGCTATAGCATTCTAAAACATTCAAATACAAACTTAAGTACAAAAACAAAGCCAAATTTTGTAACAAAAGGAATCACAGCAGACGATTCCGTGTTAACAAAAAAAAAAATCAAATTAGCAATCAGATATTAAAACTAAAGCAAAGGATAAATTATTAAACTAAATACAATTATTTTTAGAAATAAGTAAATATCAAACATCTAACCTCTGTGCAGTTAACGTAGGTTTTTTTTTTTTTTTTTTTTTTTCCCGTTACTGAATTCTGATATTTGCCGGTATGCATCGCTATCGATAAATTTGAATTTGTTTCCTCTACCAAAAAAAGAAAAGAAAAGAAATTCCTGTACGTAAGAATAACTTTTTCGCAAGCCGTCTTAAAAAATATCTATTCCTTCAATTTCTATAATCTTTTGAAATACGAACCTGCAAGAGCTTTCTTCTATTTCGTATCGCTTTTAGGCAAATATATTTTTTATTGCCATTAAAACTTAAACATTAAAAACTAATTGATTATATACGTATATAATAATTTCCAAACACATCTTTTCATTGAGCATAATAACAGGAAAAAAAAATGAAACCAAAATTACCTTCAAACTGCTGCAAAATTCTTGTTTGCCCATCCAGTCGCTTGAAAATTTCTCGCTCATCATGTTTAGAAACTTGCAACTTGAAGTGCGAAATTCTAATTTGCAAATGAAAATTTAAAACACTTTATTTTTGAATTCTGAGGGCAATACGGCCACACACAATGCAGGTAATTCAGCCACTTGGCAGTTTCAGTATTAATTTGAAAGTTAATCAACTGATGACTCTACCACTTTGAAAAGGAAGTTAAGAAGAGATAAAAATATAACTAACGTTATTTGTCAATTAAACTTTATTTACATCAACGTTATCATTATTTGTGTGTCTTTCGGGTATAGTCTTTGTTATTTTGACCTTATAAGTTTACCTTTTTTAAGGGTGTTTAAAGAATCGAATACATTGTAGCACAGTTGGTTCTGTTGGGGTTCTTAATGATTTTTGGAAATACGTGATGAACTTTCTCAAACCATTAATGGTTCAGGCATGAATCCTGCTGTTTTCGGAAACCTATAGCTGCAAGTAATAAGGCCAGTGATGGTCGTATTACCTTTACAAGTGACTGTAATACCTGCATGCAAACTTTTTTCTTTTCATATGAGTATTAAATTTTATATTATTCTTATTCTGATCGTTCTAGCTATATTTTTCTCTTTCTGCAAGGGGTGTTCAGATGAAAAGGTACGAAATGACACTGTGGGTAAAAAAAAAAGACTTTAATTAAAGTGTACACCATACACCTGAGCACAACGATCCCATTGATTAACGAGCCGAAGGATTCCTTGTTCCCAGAATTCCTGTGGTCGCGACGAGACCCATTCCTTCACAGCGTCCTTGATTTCGTTGTCCGAGTTGAAGCTCTTCCCTTTCAGATGTTTGTTCAGGGGACCAAACACATGGAAATCGCTGGGCGACATGTCCGGGCAGTAGAGCGGATGTTCAAGCTGCTCCCACTTGAATTTGGCCAGTGCCCCGTGTGTGACCCTGGAAACGTGTGAACGCGCGTTCTCATGGAGCGGAACCCCACCCTTCGTGAGCAGCCCCGGTCTTTCGTTCTTGATGAACCTGCTTAGGCTCTCGGAGTGTCTCACAGTACACATCAGAGTTCATGGTTCTTCTGTTGAAGTTGCTTATCGACGGGCGCCTAGAGCGCTCTTCAAGCCCGAATCTTGGTTCTTCTGTGCTCGAGGAATTCAACAAGTAGCGTAGATTGGATGGCGTTCTTTATAATAGCCTCTGCTCTCTTTCCTGCGCATTCTCCGATCACACCCGAGATCCTCACTTCACATCCTTAGATATCTCACTACGTTCTCCCATAGCGGCATAGGCAGTGACCGTGGTAGCCTAGCGGTCATGACATCGGATTCGTGGCCGGCGGTTTTCGTTCAGTCGCGGGTTCGATCCTTGCCAAGACCCGCAGTGACCGCTGAGGCATCGTTAATCTGTTGGGCCCAAAGTCCTCCTGTTGGTTGGTGTGGATGTTAGGAGAGGGGTGCCAGCTCAGGTCGTCCCTTCACTTGACCGTGGTTCGTACTACAGTCCGTTGCCAATAGCCCTCGTTTTGCTTCTAGTGCTACGTTATTAAAAACTAAACTAAAAGCGGCATGGGCAATATGTTCGGTATTACTTTGTTACGACATTTAATACCTTTTCATTTGAATACCCCTTTTATATCACTTGGTTTACAAATCATCAAGCAGATTAAAGATAAGGAGAACAAGAGTCAAGTAAATATGAACTTATTTTTTTTTAATCTTTTTTACATTCAACTATTTTAATTAAAATAAAGACCAGTTCATAAAAATGATTCAATTGTCTGTTTTTTCATCGCTCTTTTGGCTTAATTGAAATAAAACTTAGAAGAAATGGATTTTTGAGAAAATAGGCATCATTTAGTGAACTAACAATGATTCATATTACTGGAAAGAGGGTTTTCAAAATATTAAATTTGAAAGAGAAAACTGGGAGTTTAAATCGAATGTGCTGGACCTAGATAAAAGGGAAGAAATGAGAGAAGTGCGATATGTTATAACATATGTTTTCATTTTTATTCATTACACCTATCTGCATGTTTGAGAATAGTGTTTGTATTATCAGGTACTTATGATAATTCTTGCAAAAATTTTAGAGGAAGGAAGGCCAATATTATAAAAAAAAATTTTAAATATTATTGCCACAAAAATTGCTAAAATCATAAAAATTTAGGAACTGGAATAAAGATTTCCATTCTCTCTGTTCTCAAATATTACAAGCATAATCACCTCTTAAAACAAGGATCAAAATAAAAGAACATGAAATATTAGATTCAATTTAGACAAAAAAAAATTTAAAAAAATCTTTATATTAGAATGTATATGTATACGTATTTCGATTTACATAGAGCTAATAGACGATTGACAAATTTTTATCAACCTATTATTCAAAACTTATTCGATTTATTTCTGAAATATCATATCTTAGATTATCAAGTATTACTGAATAAAGAATCATTTCTTCAACTCTTCTATGAAAAATCAAACAAACATGAAGACAAAAATATATTCATAAATTGATTGGAGTAGGTGATTAAAATAATGAAATGTTTAATACTATTACAACAAATAAAATATAAATTTTTTTACATCTGAAAACTACTAACATTGTTAAAAAAGTTTGAAAATAAATAACTTTAATTATAAGAGAGAGAGGAAGAGAGAGAGAAAGAATAAATTAACTAAACATACAACTTAAAAATGCAATAATGTTATAAGTAAAATAAAATTCCACTACTGAAGTACGATCTTCATTTTTATTTTTCAAGTGATAACATTAGAGATTTTATTAAATTGTGTCAAAATTAAAATATTAATGAACTCTTTATTTTGAAATAATAAGGCTTCAAACCAAATGTTTATATATATCACTGCCCCTCAATCACTTATGAAAGCAAATAACAAAGAACATTAAAAGATTTATAAAGCTAAGCAATTACATTTACTTTGAGAGAAAGCTTTTCATCGGTCTCCAAATTCTCATCTGCATTCTAGGCATCAATCATCTAATCGAAACAGCTGCACAAAATAAAGATTATTTTAATGAAACTCGAGATAATTTTGAAAATCTTTAATAGATCTAAAATTATCAATTTAAAAGTTTTACAGATTGGCTGAAAAAATATTTCATAAACAAAGAGAAGAAACAATTGTACTTGCTTCATGATTTCTAAATTGTTTGCTTTATAAGAAGAGTCTGTAGAGGGTATTTCAGACTCGTAATATGGCAAGAAGAAAAGCTGTTCTTGTTATGGAATATAATAAATAGTGTCTCATTTATTAAAAGGTGAGATAGTCAAACGTAATGTAACTACTGTGAGACTCTGGAAAACACAAAAAGCCTACTAACTCATGCAAAAAACAGGGGTATTTAAGATCAGAACTCTAATATATTTATCTGGGAGTTTTTCTCTTTCAATCTTTTTCCAGCTTATTACAAATATATTTGAAGCTAAATTAATGGCAAAAAGTAATAAATACATGTGTAGTATGATTATTATATGAAATCTTCTAATCAAGAATTCAAAAACAACAATAAAGAACAAAAAACAGAAAATCTGATAACTCATTTTTTAAAAAAAATAATCTGAAAATATACAATATATAAAATAAAAATACATGTTTATTTATTAAACAACCGTAGATATGTTTGGAAATATTCTGTAGAAAGTATTTGTAAAAATTCATAATATCATGTTATCAAGAACAGTTTCATAAAAAATACTTATCCAAACTTAGTTTTAGAAGATAAAAGTATAAATATAATGTATAAAATAATTTAGATGATGTATACGATGTACATTCCATTTTAACCTAATTCATAAATAAATGAAACGATGAAACATTTGAAAACGTTAGAATGAAAATTTCGACGAAAATGTCTTTCTTATGATCATAAACAAATCTCATTACAGTACTACTTTTAGAGTAACTCTACTTTTTTTGTCTGTGCTGCAAATTTGTTTTTTGACTGAGTACTGCCTCATGTTTATAGAAATATTTAGTGGAATAACTGGCAAGCCAAAAACTGTTCTGGCTCATATGCCTGATGCGGTATTCTATCCTAACTTGGACATGACTCATGTTCCAACCAAAATATAACTAGGTTTGCCATTGAAAAAATACTCGGAAATTAGTAATTTTAAAAATCAAGAGACTTTTAAAATATCATTGAAACTGTTTTCAACGATAATTGTTCAATGTTTCTAAGAATGAGGAAATTTAATGGCAATAATTGTTCAACAGTTATAGTGATGGAAATATATTTGTAAAAAAATACGAAGAGTAAAACGGGAAAGAATATGAATATATATATATTCATTGCTTTTCTATCACTAAACTTTTTATTTTAAATTGTTTGGTTCTTTATAGTTAGTTTTTGATTTACTAGGTTTAAAAATTTTAGATTGTTTAACTTTTGGCAAATTTTATTTGATTTGCATAAACATTAATTGAATATTAGTGATTTCCTTCCACCCCTAGTTTCTTTTTTCAATAATCGTTTAATTAGGTAGGATTATCAGTGTATAGATAAGCAGTTTATTACTTCTACTTAATGTAGAATTGCGCGCTATAAGGGGATAGATTTCACTTACTGCAATTTTATATTGCTTTTTAATTAGTGTAACGTGTTGTTTGAAAGTGAGTTTTTTATCTAACGTTACTTCAAGGTATTTAGTGGACCAGGGGATTTTGTTATTATTTAAATAAATGTCAGGTTTTATTTTTCTGTGATTTCTGGAGAAAAAAAAAACGGCCTCTGTGTTGGAAGCGTTCAGGGGTATTTTCCAAGTAGAGAACCATTCTTCTAGTTCCTTGAGGTGGTTGTTTAGTGCATGTCCTATACTTTGGGGGTAATAGTGTCGGGCTAGTGTCGCAGTGTCTGTTAAAGATCCGATGTAAATAACACATCGATCAATAACTCCCGAGACTAACCCAGAGATGGCGCTCGTAGTAAACCAGTAACCAGGTCTTTCTAGAGTACTAATCTTTGCTTGAAACGTGTCAAAATTTTAAGTCGATCGGACCAGGAAAAAGGTTTTTTGAAGTGAAGTGAAAAAGGTTTTTTCCAAGTGGGTGCCGCGATTGCTTTCGATGGAACAAAAACAGCAACGAGTTGATGATTCAGAAAGCTGTTTATCGCTATTTACTCGCAACAAAAAAGATTTCTTGCGGGAAAAAAAAAAAGGGGGGGGGGGGGGAATTTTTAAAGGGAAAAAAAAAGATTTGGAAAAGCGTTGGAACGATTGTATCACCCTAAAAGGTGATTAACAAAAGGTGTTATGTTGATGAATAAAAAAAAAATTTGCAAAAAAAATGTTGTTTTCAATTTTAGACTCGGGAGTTATTGATCGATGTGTTAAGTTATGATCTAGCCTTAGACTTTTGAATCTAGAGTTTATTGGCTACAGCTAAAATTGATTCTTCGAATCACTTGAAAATTTTAGGGGCATCATAGTAGATTCTTTGCTCTTTTAACTGTGTGTATTTTCACGACTGTGTTTGATTTGCAATATTTGTATACACAGTTTTCAACCAAAGGAAGATAATAATATATTTCGTTTTTTAAATTTAATGTATATTTAAAAGTTCCTGGACAACTGTTGGCTTAGTTTTTAGTGTATTTCGGAAACCATGATTGCAGATTTCCGATAATGGTTATACGTTCTTGCAAATTTTTTTTAGCCATCTAAGGGACTATTGTCTTAGGTGGGGCATTTCGGCGTAACAGATCACTTTTCAATTTTTTATCGTTTGCTTCAACTTTAATTACATTTAGTTTAAATATATTAAATTTAATAATTTATCATTTGCTTTAATTTTAATTGCATGTAACTGATATAATATTAAATTTAATAATTTATCGCTTCCTTTAATTTTAATATCGGAAAAGTTTACTCTTGTTCATATCTCGATATTTATTTTCATCCTTATACTTTTAATTGAGTAATTTAATAATAATAATTATATATATATATATATTATTATTAAATTACTCAATTAAAAGTATAAGGATGAAATAAATATGGAAATATGAATATATATATATATATAATTTACCTTGGGTGTCTAAAATCGTTCTTTGTAAAACATAGCATAGAGTTTTTTTGTTTGTCTGTTTAATAAAATTTTTGTTCTAAAATTATATTAATTTTTGTTTTAAAGTATTTATTTGGGTCTGAATTTTCTTTTACTTGATTTTCTGAGCCACCTAAGGTGTGCTTGATAATATTTTAGTTCTAAAATTTTATTTGTTTTTAAGTATTTATTTGGGTTTGTATTGTCTTTTTCTTAATTGATTTTTTGGGGATTTAGCTTTTAATTTTTTTTTCAAAAGTATTTTTGGTTCCATAATCATTTTTTTAATATTACATTTTGTTAATGGGATAGCTTGCCCAACAATTTTGGAATAACCAACTGAAACAGTCTAAGGCCTGTTACAGTTTTAAATATATTTTCAATTTTTTTCCCCCTTCAAATTTTTGATTTTGTACATTTTTTCAGGAACCATATCCCTTTTGATATTTCTGGCATTTGTCTCTATTTATTTTTCATTTAATTTACTTTTAATTGAATTTCCTTTATAGTTCAATTTGAATAATGTATTTTCATTTACTTTTCCGTTTCCAACTCTTATTTATTTTATGATTTGGTAAATGTTTTTTACGTTGGTTCAATTGATTTTTTTACAGATTGTTTTTATAATAATTTTTTTAAAATAATTTCAATGATTAAAATTTATATGTATATAAATTAAAAACAAACTCTAAAATGTACTGATGAAACATCGTTTTCAACTGTGTGAAACATTTAAAAACTACTTAAGAAACAATACCACTGAAATGCATTTAAATAGGCTCTGTAATTTATATACATATAATGTATCCGTAAGAGAAGTCTTAAATTTTTTGCAAAACAAGAACGGAAAAACTAATGTGAACATAACTAATAGAACTAACTAACGTAAAAACTAATGTGAACATAATTTTTCATTTCATTATATGCACCTTTCTAACGATTTTTAAAATAGTTAAATTAACTAACTAATTAATTGTTAATTGATTTTTATCAGTTTTTCAATCATATTGAATTCTACCGACTATGGTTGGTAAGAATTTTTGTTCTCATGATAGTTTTATTATTTTTCTTAAATGATCTTTATTTTTGTAACTCAATAAAAATATCAATCCTTGAACAGTTTTAAATAGGAGAAATAAGATTGAAATAGTGTATTCTTTAGTTCTTACCAAGTGGTAATTATAAGCCAAAGAAATTGCTTCTTTCAAGGCAATGCCGATATACACCCTTCAAAATTAATTTCTGGGTACGCCACTGCAACCAAGTATAGACTTTTTGCAGTCTAGGCTTCAGGATGCTTCCATTATATCCATAACCTTGGAATGCCCTAGACCATGCAAAGTTATTGTCCTTTTAATTTACACAAATCAAGGAGACTCTGCTTATTTCGCCTGGGGAACTCGGGAAAATTTCATTCATACTTCGGTCGACAAGAAGTCTGGCTTACAATCTTAACTAGGGCTTATATTGCGCGAATCCTGAAAACTAATTTTTTTATTAGGTTTCGAGTAAACAAAGCGCCATATATGATATTAATAAATTTAACAAAAAATAATAAAGTAATACATTTTAAAATCATTCCCCCAAAGGGATTTTTGAACAGCTTATCAAAATTTATTGAAAGCACTTTTACAGTAGCTTTGATAAACATGCCAATTTTTACGTGGGTTAAAATTTCCTTGTAAAAGTACAAATTGAAGAAAAAAAATTTCTCTAAAGAATTAATTTATCTTTTTAATTCTCTAGAAATGCAGTTTTATTAATTATTCAGTTTTTATCAATTCAAGTAAAAATTTATAGCTCAGGTATTTAAGCAAAAGCCAACATTGTAAACAAAGATTTAAAGAAGTTTTAGTTTAGTTTTTTTATAAACGTCGCACTGGAAGCAACACGAGGGCTATTGGTGACGGACCTCGCAATTTTGAACCTCGGTCAAGTGGCGACACCCGAGCTGGCACTCACCTCTCCTAACTTCCACATCAAACCAATGGGAGTACTTTGAGCCTCGACAGATTTAGCGTGTATCAGGCCCAGTTACACGCCGTGTCTTTAGCGGCCAAGGATCGAACCCGCGACTGAACTAAAACTGCTGGCCACGAATCCGAAACCATGACCACTAGGAAGGCCAAGCATACTTTTATAGGAGCGCCAAGTTTTATTGCTGGCTCTACATCGGTGCATATGTGCCACTCGAAAGGAGTCTTCGAATTCGTTAGAAATAACATACCTCTTTTCAGATTCTAATGAGTTTAAAAACACATAATAAAATATTTTACCGGGTATGATTACTCTGATGGGTAGTTTATTTTTTTTCCTAACAAATTTGAGATTTTATAAGCATATTTTCGACTGTTTAATACGGATCACGGGATACCCTACATTATATTTATTGCGTCTGTAGGTCCATTTTAATAAGTCTAAGATATTGTTAAATCTTACAGGATCATACGATCGGTAAGAGTAGTTATTGTTTATATTTTAGCTTTAGACGCGTAAAATAAAAATCATAAGGAAAAATACATTACGATGTATAGTTTTGAAATTTTATGGGAGGAAGTATTTTCCCCATAGAATTATTTATCAATACTAGGCATTTGTTCAAATATACTTTAGTATTGCGCAAAATTACTTACACTTAGCGAATAATATAAGACAGCGAGAAAACATAGTACTTATAATTATTGCACGACACAATAAACTGAAATAACAGTCCACGAATGTTTTATAATTGGCGCCAATTGATTTTTCCCCCCTAAACGTTCCCGTAATAACAAATTAGGCGCAAGTGCGTTCGGTATACATTCTATTTTCCATATAGTATAAAAAAAATGCAGATAAAAGTTATAATTAAATACAATCCCCAATTTTTAAATGGGGAAAATAGTGTAGGTTAGTAATTTCTTTGAATTATTTTTAATTTGATATGTTAGATCTCCTTTGTGAGTGATGGTCGAGTTTAATGACGTAAGAGCCAAATGTGGCCAAGCTGTGATGTAGTCGTTTGAAAAAAAAAAAAGGCGAATTAGTGATAGTATTTCAATGGTGCAAGAGCCAGACATGGCCACGCTGAGCAAAACTAGGCAATGCTGTGATCTAAACGTGAGAAAATATTGAAAAGACAAACGAGTGAGTGATAATATTTTTATGGCGCAATGACCACATTTGGTTATTGCTGTACGGAAAAGCAGTTATCTAGAAGTGTGAAAGAATTGGGAAAAAAGGGGGTTCGAAAATAGAGAAGGATCGCTAAAGGGTTTCTCGGAATGCATCACTCGCAATTACCAAAGACTGTAAATACAATAGGAAAGAAAAAGATCATGGGGGTGGGGGGGGGGCTCGGAATCATGATGCCCGTACCTATCTAAAGAAGACAAACCTTTGATATAATTCCCAGAAGCAGGATGTCTGGCTATACCCCCAGAAACTGGGTACTCGTTTGAGTCCCCTCTTATGACATACACGAGCTACAGTGAGATTATTTTTTCAAACCGATTTGAGAGATTTTCTTTGTACACTCCAGTACCTTACATTATACTTTCTATAACTACCTGACACTAGTTTTTTAATATATTTATCCCCCGGTTATTTCCAGGACTGCAATTGAAATAAGCAGCTCATGCAGAGGTGTCCAACCTTGAGGCACATTGGAAGACCAGTTAAGGTGCACACATAAAATACGCCTATACTGATACTCAATACGAAAAAAAAAGGAGTACATAATAGTTAATAAATTTAAATTTCTTGGATTCAAAAAATTTTGATTTTATATTGAAAGTCAACACAGCAACATGAAATTAATGAGATGCTTAACTAATTACAGTTAGTTTCTTTGCAAGATGTGATCTGGTATCTCCTGTCCACAGACATCCATTCTTGCTAACTGAGCCAGAAAATTTTAATTGGAGTCAGTTAGTATGTACTTATATTTAATCTTTGGTATTTCGACTCGTAATAAGATGTAACACATTAATTCATCAGAAGTGTTTCTCAAGGTGCACTTCAGATATTAAGTCTACTTTTATTTTTTGAGTACTTCATACATGAAAACTATTGATCACAACACAGAGGCTTCCAAATAGAATGATGATCAATAAGGGAACATTGTGAAGTGTATTTATATGTAGGAAAATATATTTGATCATGTTGATGTAGGCTAATTTATTTAAATGAGTGATAAGTCAACAAAAAAAGTTAAATTAGTAATCCAGTTTCATTGTCCTGATTTTGCACAGATTTCATTTCGCAAATCACAAAACTTTTCCAATATTTTACTTTGATTTAACCATTATATTCCCAAAGAGTAAATTACACCTTAAGAGTTAACATTCATAAATTCTTGACATATTGATGATGATTCAATACCCTGGCTCTTAAGCCAATTTACATGATTTTATTCTTAAAAAAAATTGAGATAAATTTTTTTGGAGTACCATTAATGATATTTCATCTTGAATAAATGCACCATCTGTACATCATTTTGACAAATGCATCGTCTCCTATTATTCTAAATTCATCTCTTTTACAATAACTATTAATGTACCATTTATTTTAACAATGGGTAGCAATTTTAAATAAATGCATAGCAGCATGCCCATTGTGCACAAAGACAGACAAATGTAATTACTTATGAATTAACAGAATGTTAAAACTGAATTTGCAATATAATTAATGGTATTTTTGTTGCAATCTCAAAGTTTGTAAACTTAAAATTTTTTTGTTGAACCACTTGCAGATTGGACTAGCCTTGATTAAACAAAGAATTCTTTAAACTTCAAAGCACCAAAATTAATATCCCAAAAAATTTATGAGATAATGTTAATCAAAAATAGCAAAACAGAAGTATATGTGTAAAAATTTTCCCTATGTGTTTTTTTATTTGTTCAGATAAATTCCAATAGCTGAAAAAAGAAAGAAAAAAGATTCCTAAGTTAGTTTAAAGTTCAAATACAAACTTTGGTTAATTGCTTTTAAGGCTTTGGAACTCTAGAAAGCAAACTTTTGATTATATTATAATTATTGAATGTAATTACTGTTTTTATATAACATGTTATTTAAGATATTTGAATCTAAGAACACAGGTTTTTAACTATATTTCACTTTTTAATAAATCTTTTTTCACCTTATTAATGTTCCTATGTTAGTGTTTAAATACTTTTTTGGCACAACTGTATAATTTCTCAGAATTCATACATCTGTAATACATTCCAGACCTTTATTTTTTATATTTCTAATGGCAGATTATAAACATTTACGGAAAAAAAAAAAGAGAAAGAAACAAAAATTTCAGTACAATTACAAGGAAACAAAACACACAAAAAAGAAAGAAATGCTGCAAATTTATTAATCCAACATATCTCTAGCCTTTCAGTAACATTCAGAAAAAAAGGCTTTTGAAGTGTAGGGCAGTGGAGCAGATGAGTGGAATCCATATCCTCACCAGAGTTGCACAGAATGCAAGCTGGTGAAGGAGCAATTTTGAATCTGTACGGATGTTTTTGTAAGCAATCATGTCCGGTGGCTAGGTGGAATTCAGGAACCGCTCTATATCTTGGGCCATTACTCAAATTAGAGACAGCATTCTTCAAAGCCTTGTTTGATAAATGATTGCAAAGATCCTCCTGAGCATGGACTTTGATAGATTTTTTAATAAGGTTTTTAATCGTATAGAGATACAAAGGACAAGAAACATTCTGCTTAATCAAAGCCCCCTTTTAGCCAGATAGTTCACTGTCTCATTACCTGGGTCCCCACAGTAGGCAGGAAAACACTGGAAGACAATAGTTTTCTCAAAAGAAGCCAGGTTCTCAAAATGATGACAACAGTCCAAAATATCCTGTGTTAAGGTATGTTCATCAGATATGATGTCTAGCAATGGAGCCATTGAAAAGCAGAGGACAACAGCTCTTATGTACTTAATATTGGAGACCTCGGAGAATGCAAAATGTCCACCATTAATGTAAATGTGTGTGTATGGAATTCTTTTTAAAATTTAGATGATCCATTGAAATATGGAACTAAACTATAGATTTAACTTAAAATAGCAAGTTACGTGTGAAACATATCTAACATTTGGTCCACTAACTGAAGTAAATATATATATATATATATATAAAATCATCTTTTAAAGGTTAACAGATATCAAAATCTTTGTTTTTTCAGATTACAGAAGCATTCCTAATAAATATTTATCCAGAAATAAAAGAAAACACCATTTCACCAGATGCTTTTGAAATATTACAAAACCAAGCTAAATTTATTAATATTATACTGATGAGAAAAAAGAATTCAAAATCAATATCATATTAAGACATAATTTGTAATACATCAGCATCACAAAGATTAAAGAGAAATTTTTTGACAAATAATGGTACATAAGCACAAAAAAGGTAAATATCAAAATATAATGAAATAAAAAAAAACACTTCCAAATGCATTCATAGGATATTACACATAATATTCTCTCTACTTAAAATTTCTACATCGAGAGCAAATATAATATAAACACAAATATTAAAGGCAAAATAAATGCTTTAAAAATGGTTTTTTTATTTAAAAAAAAAAAAAAAAAATATTTTCCATATGTTTCAAGATAGGATATTAAAGAGTTTTTGAATAATACAAAAACTTAAAAAAAATATAAATATGCAAGAGTTGAGAAAACTAATAAGTAATATATATTAAAATATACTTTTAGTAAGAATGTAAGAAGAAAAATTGAAATATTAGAAATTTAATGAAGATTATATACTTATATAGCTAGGGCATTTTAACATTAAATTGTAAGCTAGAAAAAATTATAGCAAATAATGACAAAATTACTCTAATAACCAACAAATAAATGTAAAATTTCCAAGATATCTTACAGTTCATAATCCAGGTCATGTAAAAAAATTTCAGTAGATTTACATGGATCCTAATACAAAGCCAAAATATCAATATTAAATAAATAATAAATTCTTAAAATAATTTGTAAATGACACTATAATCATTTCACATCAAAAATATTTTATTAACAATACAATAATAAATCCAATAATTCAATACTACACTTGATTTTGCATTAACTTTGAAAGTTTTAAACATTTTTACGGTTATATAATGTGGGAAAAAAAGTCAATATTTTCCATTTTGTAGTATTGTTGTTTTTTATTACTTTTTCACAATACATATAAATAAAAAAAAATATCATGATTATATAGATCTAGTTGTTGTATTTTTTCCTCAGAAAAACAATTTGTAAGCATTAAACAGGAAACTACAAGAGAATTAAAAATAAGTTCGATTCTAATATGTCATATAATTCTTATCTTTCAGTATAAAATATGTTTATGTAAGATATTTTAAGATAAATTATTAGAAAATAAATATATTCCTTGAAAACAATTTCAACGCATATGTTGCTCCAGCAAACACATACCATATAAAGGTACTTGAGAACTGCTCAATTTTCAGACCATCAATTTCTACTATTAATGCATTGTCAGAAACATAAGTTTTAGTCAAATTATAACAAAATGAGTATGGAAATTACCAAAAATTTAAATATGTATATAATATAGTAATATTGCCAAAATAAACACATTTAATAAAGAATATTAGCCAAAGTAACATGACGTTTGAAAGGTCCCATAATTAAGAAAAGATAATTACATGAAAAAAATATAATGAAAAATAACTTAAAATTATTTTCACATTTTCAGAGAAGACTAACAAAGTAATAACAAATTTTGTAACTAAATTTGAAGGTTAATCTCAGTAAACCTAAATTTCATTAGTTTTATAAAATTTGAATGACAAATTGTACTCACACTTGAAATTTAAGAAGTATATTAATTTTTTTTCATATAATACATCAAACATATTTTAATAAGAAATATAAGCAATTCAGAACAAGAAAAAATATTTCAAAGAAACAAGTCAAAATTACAGCCTGTTACATAAAGGAATTTCAAGATTAGAAGATGCAGCAATCATACATGCAAGAAGGCCTGATACACAGTTCTGTTCAAAGCTAAAGGGAAAAGAATATACAAAAATAATTATTTATTCAAACACAAAATACTTCCCAAAATTATAAAATTCCATAAAGACAACAGTAAATTTCAATTTTAAATGAATACAATAACATCTACATAAGAATCTTTTTTTACGAGTTCCAACATTCTTGTTTAAGAAGATATCATGTATCCAAAATGGAATGTGAAAGGGAATTAAAAAACTGAAAGCCTTGCATTATTCTTAACAAGAAATCATCAGACCAGTCTTCACTCGCCATTCTTCAATTTTCCTAATGGCACATAGTGCATATATTCATAGTATAATTGAAAAAAACTATTCAAGTATGAAAGAGAGAGGTGTGGCTTAAAATAAACAACACATTTAATGATAAATGCTCACAATTATCAAATTTACACCTAAAACTCATTCTGTTGGTGCTATTTCTATGTTGTCAGGCATGATATTGTTTAAGAAAAAGAAGCGAAAATTTGCAAACATGCATTCTTTTTAAAACCATGGAATGTTGCATCCTTTTTATGCCAATGGATATATTTTTGTTGAGAATTAAGATATTGTATAATCTCCTAAAGTACACATTTTACAAAAACATATATAAAAAAAATAGATGTGCTACAGATATATTAAGAGGAGATTGAATCTGAGAAGCCGGATTACATTATTTAGATTGAAGGAAAAACATCATTTAGGGAAAATACCTTTTTGAATAATATGTTCTTCACAGTAACATAATTTAATACTTCTTAATGAATATACAATGTAATTAAAATGTAGGGTAGAAAGCTGCAGTTTTCTAGACAAATCTTTTACTGTATGTAGTATAGGTTTTATCCTGAAGAGATAGATACTGATCTCAAAGAAAAACAATAAGCAATTTTACATAACCTTCAGATTTCTTACAAACAGCTCCTGGTCATTTTCATATATCACATTTATCCATTTTCTAACTGCTAATGACTTTTCAATTCCAAGACATGAACAAAGAATACTTCAATGTACATTCAAATAATCCTGGGTTAGTCCATGTCAAAATTAATTGTAAAACTGAGCAAAAAATATCCTTCACTCCAAGAATATAACAGTAATATATATACTATTATTCACTAATAGAAAAAACAGATTAAAATAGATATTCAAGATGATATTCAAAATCAGGATATTCTTCTGATGACATTTCTTGTATTTAAATAAATAACACTACTTATGTATTTCATAGAATATTTTAAAATTTATTAATATTTTTTACATCAAAAACAAAGGATGAAAAATTAATATATACACCGGAAAAAGTAATAAATCATTTTTCACTCTCAACACAAATCAGATTTCAATATTTAAAGTTAACTTTTCTAAACAAAACTATTTTCTCAATAAAACTCTTTTCTATTAATTCTTTTTCTTTCTTTTCTTTTTCTTCTTACACTTATCCACATAAGCATTTGAATAATCTGATCATTGATATTACAGGCGGGAAAAAAATTAGGAAATCACAATGGAAATGATCATAATCTAAAAATATAAACAATAAAAATGTACACAAGTAACAATTCTCCATGGAAATATAATTACATTCATTATTATAGTTTACCAGAGAATAGTTAATAATATTGTCAAGTTCTTGGAAAATAACAATCCAAATGAAGTATAAAAAGTAAGAAATTCAAAACATGTTTTAGAATAAGTAGGGGGGGGGGAATGAACCAGACATAAAACTGAACATTAATTGTTGATTAATACATTTATCAGATAGAAAGTAAATTTGATTATATATTTTTCTTTTATTAATTTTCAAAAACTGCTTTTTAAAAAATTTCTCAATACACATAAGTTTTCAATGGCATTGTCATAGTTATGTTTTATGTTCCCTAATAAATGTAACAATACATTTTAGAATAATCTAAACTAATTGAAAAGAAATTATAAAACTGGAACATAGCTAAAATGTTAAAATGACTTAAAAAGAACAAAAGTTTTATGTGTGAAACAGAAATAAGAAGATTAATTGAATAAATCTTTTAAATATCAAATTTTCTTTGGCTTTTTCAATCAAAATGGCAAGTAATTACATATAAATAAACAAACAAAACAGCACCATTTACTTAGGGGAAAAAAAGTCCATTTATGCTGATTTTAGAATTATAATTTAACTGCCCTACATTTCGATAGACTTGGATTCCTCCCCTTTTCCACGAAATAAACTTTTATTGATAAAAATTTGCTATTGGTATCACAGACAAATATATCAAACAGGGTGGAGAAAAAAGATTCACAGACATCAATATTTTGGTATTCAGTCTGGATGGATTTTATTGTTAAAATTAGTTAAAACAAGATAAATAATCAATATTGCAAGTTTACATGATTGACAACTGCCCATGCACAACTTTTATAACATAAAAATTTACAAAATTTATGCATCATATTATGCTATAGCTTTAATCACTAAATATTTATTAGACAACTATCAGACTCAGTGTTTAAATAACTCACAAAGTTAATGACAGTATCTGTGGTGCAAGGATAATGGAAAAATAAATTTAAATGACT
>BMAW01031778.1:0-11338 GCA_019974015.1 Nephila pilipes | reverse complement strand
CGACGAAAATTTCTTCCCAGCGAGCATTCTTTTGAGATCTGAGAACAGGAAATAGTCGCTGGGGGCCAGATCTGGAGAATACGTGGATGAGGAAGCAATTTGAAGCCCAATTCATGGATTTTTGCCATCGTTTTCACTGACTTGTGACACGGTGCATTGTCTTGGTGATTCAGCACTTTCTTTTTCTTCAAAGGCGGCCGTTTTTCGCAATTTCGTCCTTCAAACGGTCCGATAACGCTGTGTAATAGTCGCTGTTGATGGTCCTTCCTTTTTCAAGGTAGTCAATGAAAATTATTCCATGCGCATCCCAAAATACAGACGCCATAACATTGCCAGCCGACTTTTGCGTTTTCTTACGCTTTGGAGCGTGTTCATCGTGTGCAGTCCACTCGGATGATTGTCGATTGGACTTCGGAGTGAAATGATGGAGCCATGTTTTATCCATTGTCACATATCAACGCAAAAACTCGGGTTTATTACGCTTGATCATCTTCAAAACCTGCTCCAAATCATCAACTTGACGTTGTTTTGGGTCAAAAGTGAGCTCGCGATGCACCCACTTTACACAGTTTTCTCATACCCAAATATTCGTGAATGATATGATGTACACGTTCAGTTGATATCTTTAGTGTCTGCTATTTCATTCAATTTCAATTTATGGTAATTCAAAATCATTTTGTGGATTTTTTTTAATGTTTTCGTCGGTAAAAATCTCTTTTGGGCGTCTACCGTCTTCGGTTCTCATTTCACCACGTCTAAACTTAGCATACCAATCCTTGATGGTTGATTTTCCTGTGGCAGTGTCCGGAAACTCGGCATCTAGCCAAGTGTTTTGCTTCAACTGTATTTTTTTCCTTCTAAAAGCAATATTTTATCAACACGCGAACTTCCTTTTTATTCATTTTTTTCTTAATAACAAAAGTTGCTTCACACAAAATGCTATAATTCACAAACTAATGATCCGACAGTTGTCAAATTTATACACGCATCTTTTGAGGGTTAGGGCTAACTAAAAAACATATGGATTTAATTCTAGTAGCGCCATCTATGTGTCAGGCCGGGGACTTTTCAATTGACCTGTTATATATATATATATATATATATATATATATAATAGTTTGTAATATTTTTTAAGGAAACTACTTATTTAATATATTTCTCCTAGCTATAAAAATGTAAAAGCGTGTTTTTCTATTTATCGGAATTTAGTATTTTCACTAGCTCTTTGTTTATGTATATTAATAATGTGAAACGGTTTGATATTATCTAATTATTTTATTGAATGATTCTACATTTTTTTTCGAACTCTAAAAAAAAAACAACTTGAAATCACTAGATTCGATTCAAGTAAGTTTTTGTTACAGTATACGAGTCACACACACACAGGCATACATACATGTACAGTAAGAGCTTTTTAATCCAGCAATAGATGGATCCGCACATTCTGTAATCTGTAATCAATCGAGCCGTTTGCATCTTTTTTTTTTTTATCGTTCGGATAAGGGTGTATGTAGACCTTGGATTCCAGGTCGTTACTCTGCGCTGATCATATTTTAGCCCATTGTTTTTCGATACTACCAGTTTTAATTTCAATACAGTTTATCTTTTTTAATAACGGACCACAAATCACTTTTGCACAATATTGAAACTGTGTATGTACAGTATACAGTAAAATGAAGTCCGGTACGTGTTCTTCAATTAATTAAAGAAAGAAAAATATAAAAGTTTGATACAGTACAATGAAAAAATTAATTCAAGAAAAATTAATACAGTACAATGACAGTTGAAATAAATTTTGACAAACTAATGCAGTCACATACTGAAGCTTATTTGTTTTATTAGCACTTGAAAAATACCTAGTGGGTACTTAAATGTACAGTAAACTGTATGTACACAGTTTTAAAAAAAAGGACGAATCATTATACGCTGGTGTTCAAATTAAAAAAAAATTGCATATTTTGTCGAATTTCTTGAAAAGAATTGAACGAAATGTAAAAATTCTGTTTTGAAACAAAGGTACAAATCTTGTACGCCAAATACATAAGCGTATGCGTGTATGGGAGTGGAACTAATCAAAAACAGGATTTATAAGCGCGTGTGCTAAAATCTGCATTTCGTTCGCTAGCGCATTTCGCTTAATTTCTTAGTTTTTTTTTTTTTTTTTTTTTTGCAGCAATCGCTTAAATTAATGTTCAAATAGTAACACCGAGTAACCACCAGAGTTTAGATGATGGAATGAGGTGGTAGATTGTGGATAGGCAAGAAGCAAGCCGGTCTCAAATCCAGATTTGCAGAGAATTCGATTTAACGCTCTGCGTAGTGTCCAACTTATGGAAACAGTTTAACAATACCGAATCCGTCGAGAGAAAGCCTGGGCAAGGTCATCCAAGAGCCTTGACTGTCAGAGAAGATCACCATTTGTCCATTACAACGAGGCGTAGCAGGGATGCTACAGCTTCTCGAGTCTTTCCCGAGTTGTGCAATAACAGTAACCCGAGTTTCAAGGGTGACTGATTCCAGAAGACTTCATGAGAGAGGGCTGTTTGCAAGTAGACTGGTTGTTTGCGTCCTTCTCAGTTCTAGAACAGGATATTCTGCTTAAAACGATGCAGAGATCATACAGATTGGAGCATGAATCAATGGGTGACCATTCTCTTCACTGAAGGGTCCCGGTTCAGCCTAACCAGTGATTTTTCCGTACTTTCCTATGGAGAAAACCTGAGACCCTCCACCTATCCTCCAATGTCCATTAAATAGACCATTATGGAAGCGGAGGCTTGATAGTTTGGGCAGGAATCATTTTAGATGGCTGCACACATTTCCATGTCTTTGAAAGAGGCACTGCGATTCTTGAGAGATATAAGGAAGAGGTCTTGGAGTTCTATATCCGTCTTTTAAGGGGTTCAATTGGTCCTGATTTCTTTTTGATGGATGGCAGCGGGAGGTCACATAGAGCTCAGCTGGTCGACGAATTTCTGGAAAATGAAGATATTCGCCGGATGTATATGGGCCAGCCATATCTCCAGACTTCAGTCCTACAGAGCATGCCTGGGATGCTCTAGGGAAGGTAATTGCAATTCGCAAGCCTTCTTAATTAATTGAATTGCAATTAATTAATTGGATTGATTGGTAATTGCAATTCTTGGATGGATTGGCCAGTCAGATCTTCAGACTTCCTGCCTGGAATGCTTTGGAGAAGGCAACTGCAATTCGCAACCCCCCTCTGAGAATCATCCAAGACCTGAAAACAGCTTTGCTGAACGAGGGGAACCATTTGCCGCAGGAACTTATTTCCAGCATAAAACAACGTTTCTAGTCCTATATATTTATAAGAGGGAACCATATCCCTTATTAACCCATTTTTTTTTTGTTCTATTTTGAAGCTGCTGTTTCATACCTTGCGACTCTCAAGGGTGTTACGCTCGATCAGGCGAGTGTATTATAACTGTTGAATGGTAATATTTTGTATTATACCAATCCTATGTACACACCAAATTTGATTAAAATCTGTCCCGTAGTTCTAGAGATAATGGGCCAAATCGAAAAATTCTCTTAATTTTGAGCACCAGTGTATGTAACCTGCTAAAATACTTAAGTAAAGTTAAAGTTTCAATAAACACTAGATGAACGTAAAGAAATGTCATGACTTGGTGGTCAAAAGCAACAAACTCCCGATTTCACATGAAAAAAACCAAAACCGAAAGACTAGATGCGTGCCCGAATATAGAATACCATGGATGCCTATTAAATAACGATACCAGACGCTGTAAAACATTATATTTTGATGTTATATCTATTTACTTATCATCACCTTCAACTATGTACACTCCTGCTATATCTCTACAACGCTCCATTCGAATCTTCCATTGTTCGAATCAGTGCTGAAAGTCTTCTTCTATCAGCTCCTTCAGGACGTGTACCATTTTCTCTTTCACAGCTTCAAAGGATTCAAATATTGTTCCTTTTAATACAAATTTTACCTTAGGAAATAGATAGATGTTGCATGGTGCAAGATCCAGCGAATAAGGCGGTTGGCCTAATAATAGAATGCTGTACTTGGCTAGAAATCTCTTGACAGACAATGTGAATTGAGCCTGCTCACTGTCTTGGTGGAACAATTTTCCGTATGGATTCTTTGTCAATTCCTACTGTCTCAGCAATCGCACGAATACTTAACCCACAGTTAGATCAAACCAGATTACTGATTTTTTCGATATTGTCAACCGTTTTTGACATAGGTGGGCAACCAATGCGAAAATCCGTTTCAATATCTTCTCAGCCATTTTGAAAACGAATAAAACCTCTTAAAAACACGTGCACGCAATAAACATTCATTGTCATGCACTTCTTTTATTAAATTATAAGCTTTAGTATCGGGTTTTCCAAGTTTCATGTGAAATTTCGCATCATTTCTTTGTTCACTTATTATTTTTCCGGCGAAACAAAAAAAAAAATCATTCTAATGCGAACGAAGGCTACGGGTATATGGATTCGTTTACAGAAATGAGAAGAATTGCATTAGAAAGAGAATACTTCAGCTGTAAGACTGTCAGTCGCTAGCGTTTGGCGCATGCGTACTTCTTCTGTAATAGCGTCATTATTGTTATTTAACTACCACACCTTGTACACAGTTGTAAATAATTACGATAAGGATATGTAATCTACAAAACACAAGAAACACTATACTCGGAAATAAAGTTGGAAGTTTCGATAACACTAGGTGAAAATGTGAGCAGAGCAATAACAATAAACTCCCGATTTTACACGAAAATATCCAAAAGCGAAAGGATTGATTCATTGCATATTATAGAATATACCGAATCATCGAATATCGGATAAAAAAAAGTTATTATTTTATAAATGTGAAACAGTTAATCGATTTATAACCTTTGACAGAAGTTTAATTTTAATTAAAACTCAATGAAATATTTAATTTTATAACAGACACTTTACCTTTAAATGACGGTTTAAAAATGTTTTATGGTCATCCGAAAGACTAGAAAAATATTCTTACAAGTTCCCACTTATTGTCTAGACACAGTTTTTAAAAGTACTTTACCAACATTTTTTCGAATAAGCGTTAAATTAATCCAATATGCCTGAAGGCTAATTTTTTTTTTTATTTATAAAACAAGTTTAGATGGTATAAACACAAAAAGATAAAAGTGAAGAATTTTTTTGGAAAGAATTCTTTAGAAACGACTTTTTCAACTTTTGTAAAAAATGGGATTTATAGATAAACATCTGATTTTAATGCTTTTTAAAGACGAGATGAATAAAAGAAAAAAATTTTAAAAATACGAATTAAATGGGTTTTTTTCCCTTCAAGAGCAGACGATTTGTATTTTGATAGAATAAAAAAGAGAAATAATGAAAAATGCTGAAGTAGACAATGAAAAACAGATTTAGATATTTGAAATTGTAATAAGAATAATATATGCTCAATAACAACTAACATTTAGAAAAAATAATCTGAAGTACATTATTTTAAACCATTTTTTTTTAAAAAAAATTGTCTCTCTTTTTACTGATATATTAATGGCTTAGACAAAATAGAACAAGTTTGTAATTAGTCACTCACAAAAGTGTTTGGACAAGTTGAAATGTTTCAGAAAATAGATGGTAGACAGATTTGAATATTTTTTAAAAAGTTGTTTTTATAACAGTGTGAACGACATTCGCAATGAGTAAAATTTTTGCGAAAAGCAATGCATGAATGTGTTTATCAGAAAACGAAAATAAAATCTGCTGCAAAATATAGCAAGAGAAAAATCGTTTTTTATTTTCCCTTTCTTTAGAAATGCAATTTTTTAAAACAAATTACTTACTAAAAATCTTTTATCTTTTATATTTTTAACAATGCATTAATACTTTTAAAGATTCATGATTTTGATTTTAAATGTCAGTTGTGTAAAGAAATAAAAAATAAATTCTTCAAAATATGGTTGTCTATCGTAACGAAAAGATTCATTACAAATTATGTTTAGAGCTTTTTTGCTATTCATTTCAAAAGTGATTAAATTATCCCTTTTGAGATGAATAGAATTAAGGCTCTAAACATAATTTGTAAACTATTTCTAAATTTTGCTGTGGTCTTATATCGTAAACTTGGCTGTTCTCTCTTTTATGTAGCGCTTGCGAAAAAAATCAAATTGAAAACAAGATTTATGCCGTGTATTGAAAACTTACTCATATATATAACTAATTTCTTCTTGCCAAATGTAAGTGCTGTAGAATTTTTTTACTGTGTTTTATTCAAGATTTAATTCTTCTATTTTTTCTGAAATTTAAATACATGATATCGAATAATATATGATACAGATCAATGAATATAAATATAAAATAATTTAGAGCCGAAACAAAGTTTAAGATTCTTAAAGCATGAATCTTAGTACGTTTTTACTTATGATTGAAATGAATACCAAAAAGACTTAAGAAATTCACAAATTCATTCTGCTTGGAAAAATACTTTAAAAATATCTAGTTTCTACTGCAGATTTTATTGAATATCACTTATTTGAAACAAAATTCTAATCAAACTTATATGTTCAAGTTAATACATTTAATTATTTAGGACACGCACATTTTTTTAAAACTGATTAAAACATTAACCGAATTCCTTTAAATTTGCCATTATGTAAGCAAATATATTGCTTAAGCAAATTGGCTTTATTATTCTTTACATTTTTAAGAATGCTCTAACAGTGTGTTTGGGAGATATGAATTTCCTCTTATCAATTAAGAATCAAATGAAACATATTCATCAAGTACTGAATTATTCTCTAATTAGAAAGAAAAAGAAAAGAGAAGGTACAAAATAGAATGTAATTCATGAAAGAAATTTTTTAGAGTAAAGTCTAGAAGAATATGAGTGTGGTTCAACAATACGAGGTCACGTGTCTAAAGTCGCCGAAATGCATTTGAAATTTATTCATAGCTTTTCTGTGATTTGGAAGAAAATAGCTGCTAAATCAAAATTTCATTGATGAAACATTGAGATTTTTGTCGCTTTTTGAGTAAAAATGCTGCCATCGGTGACACTTGGAATCATCGTTATATCCTGGAAGTCAAACAATAATAAAAACAAATGCGTTGCTTTCACTGACTCTGCTTCTATGAAGACAAACACGGTCTCATCGGCTGGAAATGTTAAGGTGGAAAATTTTTGGAATGCAAAGGACATAACGCTCTCGGACTTCCAAGGAAAAAAACAATAAATGGGTAATACAGCAATTTAACTACACCATTCCTATTTCCATGTTCTAAGCACGGGTACACACTTTTCAAACAGCAGTCTTCTTATTTATTTATAAAAAGGACGAAGTCCTTTTAAAAGCGGAAAAGGCAATATTATCACGAAATAAGCAAAAAGAATTCTACGACAGTGTATTATCAGTTATCTAATTCACTAATGAAAACCCAGCAGTCTTACATCGATATATCTCATTAAAAATAAAGCCCAGAAATAGCAAATACTCGACATAGCGTTAAATATTCCCAAATACTGTTAAACGAACTGTTTTATTTGGCATCACATTCCAGCACACAATTTCTAGCACTCTTTTTTATTCCTTACACATCTAAAAAAAAATCAAAGAACGTAAATCAAATTTCGACCCCACTCGTTCGTAATTCGTTATTTTTCACCCCAGTACCTTAAATTCCAACCCGAAATCTCCCAGAAGAGAACGTCAGTGTCCACAAACCAAAGCTAGACCAAACCAACCCCTTTCCTCTGGGGTGGCCAAACGATAAGTAAGGGAAGGGAGCCCCAGTTGAGCAACCATCTGCTCCTTAATAAAGTGGCTGTATAATTAAATAGGTGAAATTACGTTTCGCTCCTTCCTTGTGTTCGGGCCGGAAGTGGTAATCACATTATAAAGCAGCGCCGACCGTAACTGTCATACCAGAACTCGCGTCCTGTCCCTGATCCAATAATGCAAATGGGGATTGATGAGGAAAAATTTCTTTAATAATTTAATATTTTAAGAAGAGGCATCTTTGCTGTTAATTGGAAACAACTGGTGACTGTAGTTCTGGACGACGAAGGCGGAACTTTTCTAAGTTATTTTTTTATTCTGGTCATTTGGAAGAAATTAAGCCTTATGAAATGTTCAACCAAGTAATTTAAACTACCTTTAAATTTCTTGTTTAACTTTACTTTCTACCGAAGTTTTTCATCAATTCTATCCTGATTGCAAAAACATTACGCGAATTTTGATGAAAATTAAATTAATTACATTTTGAATTAATTTAATTGATGTTGCTTGAATTTTAAATATAATGTCATTCATTACAAGCAATTCGTAAGACTTCAAATTCAAATGGTTTTCATTTGTTTAGAAACAAAAAATTTACAAAATTTCGACGGAAACATTGTTTGACTCTAGCATATTTATAAAAGCTTCAACCTGTTTTGATTACTGCAAAAATAAAGCAAAACTTCACAATGTTTAAATTGTTTTAAAATAACAAAATTTAAATCATTTTTATATAGAGAACGAGTGAAACTTTGAAACTGATGATGCAAATAAATATCATCTGCCGTTTTGATTGATGATATTTATTCTAATTCGTGATCATAAATGTTTTTGTAAAAGATTCTCACCATATATATATATAATATTTATTATATTTATTAATATTTATTTTATTGATGTTACATACTTTAGATGCTTAGTTTCTTAGGAATGATTTAATGGTGTTTTTATCTGTACAAAAAGAAGCGCCTCTTTTACATAATTATGTTATGTATTTTTTTATATTTATATTGAATTCGTAAATGAGGTGAATGATGTTTTGTTGCTTTGAAAATGAGAATCATAGTTATTATCTGAAATAATAAATAATATTTAAGGGAAATTTTTTAAGCTAAAGAAATTCTGATCACGTATGAAGCTGTAATAAATTATGACCGATAAAAATTTAAGCTGTAATAAATTATGACCGATAGTTTTCTCTATAATTTTACACATTTACATTTTCATGAATGTATCTTTTATAAATTATTTAACTGCTAATCTCGAATAATTTACTTTTCACTTTCAGCACTGTAATATATTTAGATTTTAAATCCTAACTGATGTATGTTATAACTTACATCGATTAGAATTTATATTACGATAATTATTACAAATTGTAATAAAGAAATATATAAAGCGTAAATGATTATTTACCTTATGTTTTTTTGCTTTAAATTAAGATTTATCGACTTAGTTTATATCAGTTATAAATCTTTATCGGTATCAGCTAATTAAAGTGAATTTGAAATTATTCAGAAATTTATTACTTATGAGTAGAATCAACACATGTCTAAAATTTTTGAATTAATAAAAACAGATTAGTTTTTCAAACGAAATTTATTCAAATCCCCAAGGAGTTTATTCGAAAGATTGATTAAATATTCATCAGTAACAGACAAATAAAAATTTACAGAAGGAAGTGATAAAGAAAAATGTATGTAGAAGTAAATGTTGAATGACTAACAGTTATTTGCACATTGTAATTGTAAGCACGGCTAAATTGACATGCACTGACTTATCGCAAGATGTTTTTCGTGATTCTTTTGATCGTAAGTTTTTTTTTTCATTCTCTAAATATTATAAATAGTAAAAGCACGAAAATTTTATGTAAATAATTAAATTTAAAAGACACGTGTAAAATAACTTAAAATATCAAAATGTTCTTTTTAGAACACTACCCCAATTTTTAATTGACTGATTATGTATTAAAAGCAACTCGTGGGCTATTGGCAACGCTTCTCGTGTTTTTGAACCTCGGTCATTTGACGAGGACGGCACTTGAGCTGGCGCCTCCCTCTCCGAACTTCCACTTTCTTGATGGGACTTGAGCTTCAACAGACTAAGCCACACTACATAGTATGTCTTAAGTAGTACTTGGGCTCGAGCCCATGACTCGACGGAAACAATTCCTGCTACCGGTCCACGACCATGACCACTATGCTATCGAAGTCACAAAACGTCAACCAAAGTGCTATTCATTTTAGCTGAATTATGGAAATTTTGAATGCGTAGTTTTTCATACGCCACCTTTACTATAGTTTAGCATTATGGCATATAAAGGAAGTTACAACAATTGACTAAAATTCATTATCAGCATACATATCGCCTGTCTATCTCAAGAATAGCTCTTGTCAATGTCAACTTCTGATAAACTTCCTGAATTATTCGAATCAAAATCGGGCAACATAAAAAGAAACTTTATATAAACATAAAAATCCGATGGTGGTTCAGAAAGTACCTGTTTTTGGCATTGTATGAATTGGCATAACACATGGATCAATAAGTTCCGAGACTAACCCAGAGATGGCGCTCGTAGTAAACCAGTAACCAGGTCTTTCTAGAGTACTAATCTTTGCTTGAAACGTGTCAAAATTTTAAGTCGATCGGACCAGAAACAGCTGAGTTATCGAGGTTGGAGTAAAGTCGTTTTGTAGTTTGTTTAAAAAATGGAAAAAACCGAGTTTCGTGTTCTGATAAAACATTGTTTTTTAATGGGTAAAAACACCGTGCAAGCGAAACAATGGATTGAAAAATGTTACCCGGACTCTTGTCCATCAAAAGCAACGATTTGTCGGTGGTTTGCCGAGTTTAAACAGGGTCGTACCGACACAAATGACGCGGAACGCTCGGGTAGACCTGTGGAAGCCGTTACACCGGAAAATGTGAGTGAAGTGACAAAAATTATAATGAAAGATCGTAAAGTGAAGCTCCGTGAGATTGATGAGATGACACAGATATCATATGGAAGTGTATTTACTATCCTTCATGAAAAATTGAGCATGAAAAAGGTTTTTTCCAAGTGGGTGCCGCGATTGCTTTCGATGGAACAAAAACAGCAACGATTCGATGATTCAGAAAGCTGTTTATCGCTATTTACTCGCAACAAAAAAGATTTCTTGCGTCGTTACGTGACCATGGACGAAACGTGGATACATCACTACACTCCAGAGTCGAAGCGGCAGTGGCGCACAGCTGGCGAAAGCCGTCCGAAGTGTCCGAAAACGCAGCAGTCAGCTGGTAAAGTCATGGCGTCAGTTTTTTGGGATACGCATGGCGTGATTTTCATTGACTACCTCGAAAAAGGTAAATCGATCAACAGTGATTATTATATTGACTTGCTGGTGCGTTTGAAGGAGGAAATCGCAAAAAAACGACCACACATGCAGAGAAAAAAAATCCTTTTTCACCAAGACAATGCACCCTGCCCCAAGTCGATGAAAACAATGGCAAAATTAAACGAATTGGGCTTTGATCTGCTGCCCCACCCCACATACTCGCCAGATTTAGCCCCCAGTGACTACTGGCTCTTTGCTGAT
>BMAW01031773.1:0-10239 GCA_019974015.1 Nephila pilipes | reverse complement strand
TAATACGATTTCTGAAGATATGGAAGCTCCAGAAAAAATTTATATTCTGTAAAACAAAACTTTCTTCTAAAATTGTGGAGGTCTGAAGGGGTATGATCTAAAACCCAAGATCCTTCAATGAGGGAAAATAGTTTATTAAATGACGAAAAATTAAAAAAAAAGTCACACATGCATTTTTTCTAGTTTACAACTCGTCCTCTCTCATTCCATTCTTTGTTGTAAGAGGCGCTGCTGAAACGAAGCAAGACAATTCCCACAAAATTAAGAAAATTAATTCGAATTGTTTCCAAGTTGATGCCCTTCCAGAAATATTCAATTAATTGATTATGAATAAAAAAAATATAAATTCACCAAAAGGAATATCACTAAATATTTAGGAAATTATTCAGGATGATTAATTTCCGAAATTAATTTGAATTAATGAAACTCATGGACTAACTTTGGGTCAATATCTAAAGGTTTTTCTTGGAGTGGATGGTCTTATGAAAGGAGTTAAAATCAGCACATTTCCAGATATCCTATAACGAACCATCAAAACATTCGTGCATTTCCGACTTCATACAACCCTGCAGTTATAGCATGTAACTGAAAAATTTAAAAAATTTTCTAATTTCTTGAACTTTGATTCTATTTAAATTTTAGTGCCTATTTTTAATTCAATGTTATAGATAAGATGTGATTAATAAAATTTAAATTGTGCAATTTAGATAGTATTATGTGTTACTCTCTAAATTTGATTTCCTAAAATTTAAACTTCCTTGAAGATTAATTGGGGAGAATAGTTAAACCCACTCATCGATAGAGGACGCTGCTAATACGGATTTTGTCAGAGATCTCTAAGACAGAAAAGTGTAGATATCTACTCGTATCTCTATTAAATTTCTTTTTATAAAATAATTTGTTTGTTGATTAGTCACCACGATTTGTCTTTGATGGAGAATTAGTTAAAATATGAATATTTAGTGTTTATGAATATTTAGTGTTTAAAATATGAATATTTAACGTACTTTTCAGCACGCAAAGTGAACAAAACAACTATGAGCTTAGTCACATTTTAAAATTATTATTATGTCTTATAAAGAAATAAATATTTAAACAACATTTGCTCATTTATAATTACCAGAAAATGTGTAATTTTTCTATTTAATTTATTCAAAAAATTGTATAATCAGTGAGATGCAAATGAATTTAAGTGCCGTGCAATGTAATTTAGAAATATAGGTAATATTCATGGAAATAGCGTACCAGAATAGTACAAATATTTAGCTACCAAGTCTGAAAAGGCACAAGAATACGCATATAAGATAATTTCCATATTTAGAAATACTTATCAGTGTGAGCAGTTATTTTCACTGAGGAAAGAAATTAAGTATCCTATTGATTTAAATATTTTTGACCATGAACTTGAGTAAAGTTTTAAAAGTCTTCAATTCAAAAATATATTCTCAGGAAGTAATAAAGAAGGTAGCTGAAAAAATTTTCAAATATCAAGAGAGGAAAAAAAACGTAAAAGTCATCCATGTTCTTGTTTCCTTTTTCAAACGTACTTTTGAAGAAAAAAAAAAAAATTCCAATCCCTGAAAATTATTTTAAATGTTGGTCTTTTTATTGTGAAACTAAGTAAAAATTTCAAAAGAATGGATATTTTTCGAAATATTTAGTAGTAGGGTACGAATGAATTATCGGAATATCTGACAATCTATAAAAAAAAACAACTAAAAATATTTAAATAAAGCAGTAATACTCAAAGATTAAGTGTCCCATACACGTGAATTATTAAATACGTAGGAATAATTTAATAATTCGTACTTTGCCTTTCTCCTTATCTTTAAATATATAATATATTATTAGGCTTTTAATTATAAATTAAACATTAGCTTGAATATATCTAAGTTAGTTAAAAAATAAAACTATTAAAGCTAGAACTCTTTTTTTTTTTTTAATATGGTTGCTCGTTAGAACTCGTTTACAAAGCGCTAATTCCCCGGTCTTCTGAATTTTCTTTTATGTTAGGTAAACATGTATGTCAAAAAAAATCACTTTTAATATAAACATATTATTTGAATATTCTTATTTATGTGAAAAGATGACATTAAAGCATGATGTTGCTTAATGTGATATTTATTACCTCTATTTTAAAAATATATTTAAATTATATATTAATATATGACAAAACCAACTCTCCAAAGTGATTTTTTAAACACAAGAATTGGGCTTGTGCCCATTGAGTATCAACGTCAACATTCCAACAATAAACAACACTTAAAAGAACTAACTTCGGCAATTCCCACTTTACGTACTCGCTTTTCCGGTGAATTCATTAAATTGTACACAAATAACTTTGAAGAATATCGTTCACTAAACAATGTTCTAACTACTAAACCCTACGAATACTATGTAATTGAACCGAAAATCTCGCGTGCTTTGAAAATAGTTATAAAAGGTCTAGCTCCTCCTACCGATCTACATGGTCACACTACCGAAACAAATCAAAAAATTTGCTATATGTCAATTACAATAGACAACTACAAAAATAATACAACCATTCGATGTTTTAATTGCAATAAATTTAATCACAGTGCACAAAACTGCCATATGCATCCGAGATGTATCAAATGTTCAGGTGCACACCCCACTCGCGATTGTCAAATTCAAAACAAAATCCAAGAAATCGCCTGTATTTACTGTAACGAAAAAGGACATTCTGCCTCCTACAAAGGTTGCAAACTCTACCCTAAACCACCTAAAAACAATAATATTCCACTGAAAAAAACCTTCAGAGAAAATTTCGCTCAAGCATTAACTTCTTCTCAACAGATGGCGCAGCTTACCACTGAAACTCGCAAAAATACACCTCGCTAAATAATAAAAACCATAATCCAGTGAACAACGTTATACAAGCAATTGAACAATTTAAAGAAATCTTTGCTCTAAAATCAGGTCTTTTAACTAATTGACATAAAATTAAATCAGCTAAAAATAACACTGCAAAAATAACGGCAAACATCCAAGCTTCAATGTTAAATGCTGAATAATTACAGCACCACTTTTTTAGCTTTTGCAAATTATAATCATATATATAATAAATTAAATCACTTATAATCCCATCTTTCCTCTTGCATTTCCAATAGATATTAAAATTTTTTCATTCATTTTAATTTAAAAAGGGCAACCAATAGCAGTTTCAGCGCTACTCACCTCTCAATCAATGAAAATTCTCTACCCTAAGTTTTCACCAAACTATTTTTATTTTTGGACTTTACCATCAAAAATGAAAACTCCATCCTTCCAAAGCAACATCTATATACAAGATTTGGGCTTGGAGAGCGCTCCGCGCTCTTAGCGCTCATTGAACCATCAACGTCATTTACAGTTTCTTCATTGCTTCAAAAGAAAAAACAGCACTCCGAAAGGACAGCCGTGAATAATCCTGATAAAGGTTACCTTGTGAGGTCGAAGACTTAGTTTTTTTTTTAACAGAATTGCTTCAGATCAATTAATATTTCAACAATGCCTGTGGATTATCAAAATAATAATCTTCAGATGGATTTCTAACAGTAATCGAAATTCTATTTGCTTGAAATTTGTTCTTTTGAAAGGAGGAAAATATTTAAGCACTAGTAAACTGATCTAAATGAATATTTTGAGTTAGTCGTTGATTTTTCAAGATATACCTGTATAAGCAATAACTTAAACTATATTTTTGTACCATTTTTATTATAGACTTTTAGATATAGCACCGTATTTCTAGTTATTCAATGGTTTTGAAGTATTGATGAATATCTCTATCATCACTAAAAGATATATTTCACCGTCCTACCGTTGTAAATAAAAAGCTATTTATTTAGAAAATAATATTGCTTTCTTTTTAAATCAATTCCTTAAGTATGATTAAGATTTTACTAAAAATTAAATATTACCCATTAATCGAGATTCTTACAAGACTTTTAGGAGTAGCTGAAAATAATTTATTCAAAATGAGTAAACAGACTTTTTATTTCACCTAAATTTATTATAATATAAGTCACCGTTTAATAATTTGAATATTTGTGAATAAATTTAAAACATGTAATATATATTTTCTAGAGGTGATTTCAAATCTATTAGCACAGAACGACGTTTTATTGTATACCTAGATAAACTAAATATAAAAAAAAATATTTTGTACTAAGAGGCATAAGTTCTTCTGCAACTGCTTCTAAATATTCTTTTACACACTCAACAACTGAAATTCGTTTCATTTTTAAAGAAGTTAGAATTTAAATGGAATGCAATGCCTTTACCGTATTGCATGTTTGTTGTATAGCTAAAATAACTATTCTTCGTTGAGCTTTAAAAGCGATTGAACTTCTTTAGGATGCAATTCTTTAAAAAAATTTCTCGAATAATAGAACATTTTGCTTTCGTTCGTACAATCTTTTCACAAAGAGTTCATGAAACACCTTTAAAATGTCTCAAAAAATTAAACATTAATTTATTTGAATTTATAAAACAGAACTTTTCTATTCAATATTCTCTGCAACTCAAAATGTTTCCGTCAGCAAATTTTCTTTTCTTTATGCTCATTCCGAAAATTAAAAAAAGAAAACCCGAACGAACTTCATTTTTTATTTTGCATTTTTGTAATTGCATGAAGTAGAATTTAAAAAAAAAAAAAAACCTTTTCTGCAGTCTCAACACAACGCAGGTGCTAATTTTTAGTGATCAAGAGCCATCCGAGCCGTCAGACTGTCTGTACCTATGCGCTTTTACACCGACATCAACACTTCGCCTACTCGCCCTCGTCAAGGAATGTGTATGGCGCCTCTCCGTACTTCTCAGGAGCTTTACTCGATTGGCATATATTGTATATTGCACCCAGACGCAAGATAACAAGCGGGGTTTTTTTTAAAACCTGCTCCCACTTGTTAATTGCCTCTAAAAGACGTGTAGAAGTAAAATTGTGACATAATTTTAGTCAATGGATTTTTTTTACAGACCAATGGCAGAGTTACAGACCAATTAGTCTGCTCTGCCACACTGCTAAGATTTTCGAAAGAATTCTCCTAAATCGTATCAAAAATCATATCTTCATCACTAACTGTATACCCCCTGAGCAATGTGGGTTCAGAGAAGGTCACTCCACTTCATACTAACTCATCAGAGTCACAAATATTATCAACGAAGGTTTTGTCCTCAAACGTCATACCATTGGGGTCTTCTTAGATGTAAGAAGGGCCTTTGACAAAATGTGGCATGACGGCCTGATTTATAAATTAATTAAATTAAATTTCCCTAATTACCTCATTAAAATTATCAATTGTTTTTTAAAAAATAGATAATTTAACGTTCGAATTAACAAAACTCACTTCAGCCCTGGCCAAATTCATGCGGGCACCCCTAATGGCGGGGTCCTCTCGCCCCATTTGTACAATTTGTACACGCATGACTTTCCACACCACGCCAGTGTTAGCACTTGCCTCTTTGCGGATGATTCCGCGGTGCTGGCCCAGGGCTACAACATCAGTTACACCATAAAAACCATGCAAAACTATCTGGACTCCTTAGAGAAATAGCTAACCCTTTGGAGAATTGCAATTAATGTGGAAAAATCGCAAGCCATCCTTTTTCAAAAAGGAAGACAAAATCCCCCAAAACACTTAATCCTTTTCGACGAAGATATCAACTGGGTATTGGTGGTTAAATATCTGGGCCTGCATCTCGACCAAAAATTAACTTATGCTAAACTCATTAAATTTCTCAAGGATAAATTTTGGAATAAAATTCATCTCTGCATCTCATTGATTAGCAGATATTCCTCCCTTTCACTTAAAAACAAAGTTATTCTCTATAAGCAGGTTTTGCGCCCAGTTATTACCTACGCCTCCTCTATTTGGGGAGCAGCAGCCCCGACCCACCTAAAAAATATTCAAATAATCCAAAACAAAATCCTACGTATTATTACGAACGCTCCATGGTACGTTAGGAACTCTGTTATCCATAATGACTTGCAAATAGAGCCAATAGAAGACTTCATTACTAAGCTTTCTAGAAATATTTTTCACTCAATTGAAAATCACGCCAACCCTTTAATCAGAGCCCAAACCATCTTCACTGATATCAACAACAAACAAAACCTTGCATATAAGACAACAAAATGGAGACAACCTCTAAAGCCCCCATAGTTCCTTTCCTTTTGCATATCAATTCCGTTCTTCTGACATCAAATCCTATATATGTTTAAAAAAAAAATTGCACTTACTCCCTCTCTGACTGAGGGAGAATCACAGGATTGATTGCAGCTTGCTGTATTCACTCCTGCTGGTCACACCTTTATTTTAAACTTTTTTTTCTCCCCCTTAGCCTTGTCACTCCACCTTTAAGGTGAATTTTCTAATTGTTCATTTAAACAAGATTCTTTTATACGGAGCAGAAGCGTGTAAACTCGCTGGCGCTCGTTACATCTAATTTTAGTAGTTAGTAGCTGACGTATTCATACACTAGTACTCCAAAAAACAATATAATCCAAGCTATAAACCAGCTATAGCTTGGATTAAAGTTTTTTTTTTCTACTATTAGGTCTATTAATCAATCATCCAAAATACCAGCAGCAAAAGGCAACGCTAACAAAAAAATTGAAATCCTTGAAACTTTAATGATTCATAAACACAACACCACTACTTTAATTATTTATAAAATATTCTCTTAAAAGTTATCCATCATTTTTCTGTTAAACCTCTAAAAATTTCATTATTTAATATTATAAAATCTGATGTTGTTTATTGACGGGCGCCTAGAACTCTCTTCTATCCCGAATCTTGTGAAATAATGGTTTCTTGGCAAATGCAGAATTTTCATCTATGGAGAGGAATCTAGGGAGTATGGAGAAAAATTGGAACAGTAGAACATTTTTTTTAGAAGCAGAAAGATGAGTTCCTGCAAAAACATAACTAGAAGCAGAAAGATGAGTTGATGCAAAACCTTAACTAACGACATCTGGTGGATGAAAAGTCTTTAGATGAAAGAACGACTACTCTTCAAGCCCAAATCTGATGAATTTAAAGTTCCATTGGTAGAGTGGTATTTTCATTCTTCAAAGTAGAGCCCAGCAGGTGAGTGTAGGAAAAATTGAAGAGATTGAGTTGATAGAACAGTAGTTATAATCTGAAGAAGTAGACAGCATAGCGGGCGCCACCTGTTGAGAAGTAAGTTGCTGCGTGAAAATGAAAAACCAAGAGGGGAAATCAAAGATGCTGCTATAGGCTGCCCTCACAGACAGACATAAGATAGTTGACATCGCTTTTGCTCAGTGTGACGGAATAAGTTGTGAATGAAAAGTTCAGTAGATGGCGCTACACGGCGTTTGGTATTTAACTAGAAAGAAATGATTGAAAAAATAATTATCTGAGGAGTACCAGTGATTAGCAGTAAGATTAGCAGTTTGGATATACAGGTTTCGGTCAGGGGGGCGTTGATAGCTTGGTTTCCTATTGGTTGCTGTGGTATGGAGGGGAGCTTTCCTATTGGCTGCCCTTGGCTGATGTGTTTGAATTAGGGGTGTGTTTATGTTGTGTGGCGTATACGGCTTGTGAATGAAGTTATTAAGTTACGAGTGTATAAAATTTTTTTGTTTAAATTAAATTATAGAGAATTTAATATGTGAGAAAATTAAGGAGGGTTGTAAGAATCAAGAAGTACTATTCTGGGTCGTTTAATGTTTTCTCTTGGGGTGTAATTTTCAAGATTAATCATGTTGATGTTATTGGTGAGGTTTAGAGCGGAGAAAAATTTTTTGGCAATTTTTTGGGTATGTTTTCTGAAAGAGGGGATTTTAGTAGCTTTTAGGATTTCATTATTTCTGATGTACCATCTAGATTTAGTAATTAATCGGAGAGTAGAGCTTTGTGTTTTTTCGAGTAGATTAATATTACTTTTTGCCGCATACGCCCAAATTGGACATGCATAAGTGATAATTGGTCTGAGAACGGCTGTGTACAGAAGCAATTTATTTTTAGTAGTCATTTAAAATCCCAGCAGATTAGGGGGGAAATACTGCATTTTGCTTTCCGGAATTTTTTACGCGAGTAGTTAATGTGTGGTTTCCATGTAAGTTTTTTGTCTAGTATTACTCCGAGGTATTTTGTTTGTTGAGACCACGGTATTTGTGTATTATAGAAGGTTGGGGGTGCGGTGTTAATAATTCTTTTACTGGAAAATAAGATTGCTGCCGATTTCTCGACTTTAATCTTAATTTTCCAGTCGTTATAATAGTTTTCAAGTATTTTTAGGTGTTTGTTAAGTGCGAATGTTACTGTTTTTGTATTTTTGTATTTCGCCAGTATGGCTGTGTCATCGGCATACATGTTTAATATGGTTAAGGTATATTGTGGTATGTCATTTAAGTATAAGTTGTATAAAATTGGGCCGATAAGAGATCCTTGAACTACTCCATATTTTGTGAAGTGAGTTTGTGAAAGTGTGTTATTGATTTTAACTTGAAAGTTTCTGTTTGTGAGATATGAAAAAATTAATTTTATAAGTGGTGTAGGGAAGTTGTAGTTTATAAGTTTGTAGGTGAGACCTTCTATCCAGACGCGGTCGAAGGCTTTTTGAATGTCTAGAAAGACCGCGCCTGTTGATTTACTACGTTCAAGTCCGGATGAGATATGCTCTGTTAGTTTGATTAGAGGATGAGAGGCAGAGAGATTTTTTGTGAAGCCGTATTGGTTAGGGTTACGAATATCGGAAGCGTCAATGTGGTTGTTGATTCTTTTCAGTATGACTCACTTCCTACTTGTTCTGTCCCTGGCTGTCACATTCACACCACTCTACCTACCACACCAACTAAAAACTTAAATTTAAAAAGGAAAGACGAAGACGGCTTCGTCACTCCCCCAAATCGAAAAACAGCTAAAAGACAAATAATCAACGAATCTACTAGAATTACAACCACCCAGAACAAATTCCAAAATTTAAAAATCCAAGAATCAGATAACACACAAACAAACGAGGTCGTCTTCCCACCCAAGGAACGACTCCCTCCACCAATAACGTTAAAAATTAACAACTACAAGCACCAACTTCAGGCCATACACTTTGTTATCCCCGATCTTCGCACAAAGCTCTCAGGGGAATATATCAAATTATATGTAAACACCCCAGACGAATATAGAAACCTAGTCCTATACTTGTCCACCAGAGCCGAGTACGAATACTACGTTATTCGCCCGGTACAACAAAGACCTGTGAAGGCCATAATTAAAGGACCTCCACGGGAAACAGATCCAGAAGATATTAAAGAAGAACTACTGGAATTAGGTTTCTACCCCATCCGTGTAGTACAACTTACAAACAGGAGAACCAAGTTTCCGCTTCCGGTCTATCTTGCTACTCTACCGAGAACACAAGAAGCCGAGAAAATATTTGAAATCTCCAAACTGTGTTACATGAACATCAAAATTGAGGGTTACAGAGGTAGCGGTAAAGTTACACAATGTTATCGGTGTAACTTTTTTCACCACTCGGCAGAAAACTGTCACATAAACCCAAGATGCCTGAAATGTGCAGAACCTCATCTCACCAGAGACTGCCCAATAAAAGAAAGAATATTAAACCCCGAGTGCATTAATTGCGACCATCAGGGACACCTCGCCTCATATGGAGGCTGCGAAAAGTTCCCAAAACCTCCGAAAAAGCAAAACATAATCGCCAAAGGACAAAACTTGATCAAAGAAAACTTCACTTTTGCTAACGCCGTTTCCAAAAAACAGAGGGCGCCACAGGAACCAGAAACAAACCCACCACCACAACAAGAAAAACTTACCACCAGCTCAAACAAAAACAATAGAACCAAAGCAATAAACCTTGTAAACAAGCATATGCAACAAAAGAACAAAAAGCAACAAATAGAAGAAGAAGAGGAAACACCTGACTTATTTCAAGCCATAGAGATGTTCCAAACTCTAACAGAAATATTCAAACAACTCCCAGGACTTCTCAAGAACATTTCCAAAATTAAAGCAGCAAAAAGCAAGACAAACAAAACCTATGCTTTAATAGAAGCTCTGTTGGACAATGATGACTAATTCTATAAACCAATTAACAATAGCTGCACAGAACAATAGATACAAATTTTTCGGCTTAAGCCTTTGCTCATGGAACGCGAACGGTTTAAAATCTCGTATTGTTGAGCTACGAGATTTTGTACAGAAGAATTCCCCCGACTTAATAATGATACAAGAAACACACCTGAGACCACGA
>BMAW01031765.1:0-17540 GCA_019974015.1 Nephila pilipes | reverse complement strand
CTTTAAGAGCATTTGTGATGTAGTGATTCATTCGAGAGGCAGCATTAAAATTTTATTTTTATCGAGTCAGATATATTAAAAATTCTTCTATATATAAAGTAATTTAATTTAAGGCTAACAAAATAGTTCTTTTTCCGAGACAGATAAACTGATAATTAATATTTAACGTTCACCACGCATTCAAGTTTGAGAAAGTACATCTTTTCTTAGAGTTTCATTTAAATTGAGAAGAGTAAGCTCATGGCTCTGTATTTCAATGTTACTCAATCACAAGATAGATATTCCCGCTTCCATAAGCGTTTGTTTTGTTAAACCTTCCATTAGACTCAAGACGAAGAAATCCCTTATTCTATATTTTGATACAATAGACATTGTCAACTCTGTCTAAAAATACACATTGAATTCAATATATTTAAATTATGATATAATGTTTTCATATAGAAAAAAGATAAATTAGGTTGTCTGTTGTTTAAATTAACATCGCACAAGGAGCAACAAAATGGCTGTAGGCTATGTTCCTCGTAATTTTTATCCTCGGTCAATCGATAAGGACGACACTCGAGTTAGCACCTCCCTCTACAACTTCCACACCACGTCTTCGAGAGGACTTTGGCCCGTGCAGATTTAACGTGCTTTATATTCGGCCCCACTATGGGTCTTTAGTGAGAACTCGATGTTGTTACTCAGGACTCGAGGTAATCCGCCCCCCTTGAGTGCACGACCAAAACCACTAGACTACTTCAGCCACAAAAATATACATTAAAATATGAATAAACCACTCGAATTCTGGACCAACAAAACAAAATAGTAAAATAAACTAATACATGAATTTTAAGCATGAAAAATTTATTATCTTTTTTTGAGAAACTTCTTTTAATAATCTGATTCATTCAGTTTTACTTGCAGCATCCTCTTAATTAAGATATTATGATTTTCATGAGAAACCTTTATATTTAGGTTTCGCTGTAGTACGCCTTTTGGTCAGGGTCGTGGAATCGAGTCTGGCTTTATTTTCATCGAGTCATGTGCTCAATCCTGATTCAAATAAATATCCGCGGGCTATAAGGACTGACGGGAAATCTGGTCTATATAGCAAGTTGCTATTGTGTGGAAATTTGGAGAGGTGGGCTCTAGTTTGAGTGTCGTACTGATCATATGACGGACGCTAAAAGTTACGAGTTCCGTGGACATTTGATTACTTTTTACTTCTCCACGCCTCGTGAATAAGCAATCAACGAGTAGTTTCTTTCTCGTGGTATTATAATTATGCAAAAATATAAAGGGAGGTTAGAACGATCGAAAGAATGTTAAATTCGATATTGCCGATCTTAAAGTAGGAAAAAGTTTCTTAAGTAATTCAACAAGAAACTTTCAATAAATCAAATCAACTGAGTTTTCACATACCTATTTTTGGTAATGATTCTTAAATTCCTTAAAATTACGATTTCTTCCCATCCGAAATGAAACGTTACAAGTTTAATCAGATGAAAACAATAAGCGCAGTGAATTAAATTATGTATATTGACACTCAAATGAAAGAGAATCGAAAGTAAAATTAAGGGATATTTAAAATATACTCCAGCTGAAAAATATTTGCTAGTTGTTGCAGCATCGTAACTATTATTATGGATAGAAACGGATCTTACTTTAGATTAGAATATATATATATATATATATATATATATATATATATATATATATATACACTATTCACGCGAGAATTGTTTGAATGAAAACGAGTGATTTACCTTTCCGCACGAATTCTGATTGTGTTCAGGTACCATACTGGTTTTAATTTTAGATAATTGGGTTGCAGTATCCACATAAACAGTTAATGTTTTATAATCGCATTCTACTTGAATGGTGATGAAAGAATCAAAACAAGTTTTATTCTTATCCAGCATTTTCGGTAAACCGCATAAAACATCTGTTGATATATTAGATATCAGCGAATGTTTTTCGTTTTTATTATTCTGTTTATTGATTTCCTAATTCTTTTTTTCTGAATACGGTTATAATACAGTATTCTGATTTCTACTATGGCATATTTTGCAATTCAATTTGTTTTTTCAATCCTTTGCTAAGTGCTTTCTGCCAAAAAAAAAAAGCATTTACCCTGATTTTTTTAAATTTTTTTCCTGAGATACATCAGTATTGAAATACCCCGAAGATGCATGCTTTCTCGAATTGCAAAATAAGCAACTCTTACAGACAACTGATGAGACGTTGATTGAATGCTTAGTCTCGTTGTGTGTGGGTGAATAGTAATTTAATTCTTTCCGGAATGATTCAGAATGAATGGAATGACATTTTTGATCATAAGCGGGTGATCTGTCATTACAATTAAACAAATTAGCTCTTTCACGAGATTGTATTTCATTTCTTAGGAAATCCAAAAATTTATAATCATCAAAACATGACTGGTTATCGTTATTACGACTATATTTTAATACTAAAACATTTGGAATAACTCTGAATAATACATGGATTAACATATTATTATACGTTTCTCTTTTTACATTTAAAGAACATGAACTTCGAATTTGTATTTCAATTTCCTCAAAGAGCTTTCTTAATCGAAAAATATCATTAGATCATGAAACAGATGAAATAATAAGAATTGTTTGCATAAGTGTATTTATAATGATGGTATGTCTTCTAAACCTAGTACTTAAAGTATCAAAAGCAGAGTCATAATTTGAAACTGAAATTGAAAAACCTTCTATCGCATTAGCGGCAGCTTCACCTAAGTATGTTTTCAAATAGTTAAATTTCTCCACTTTCAGAAGTGAACTATTATCGTGAATTGCGACCTTAAACCCGTTCCAAAAACTAATCCATTGACTAACATCGCCGTAAAATTTAGAAAATTCTAATTTTGAAGTCGCACTTGCTGGTTTTCGTTCTTTCCCACAACTTCAGTTGATAAATATTCTGAAATTGCTTAAAGGCATTATAGTTAATCTTTCGAAAGAAAAAGAATCTAAATTAAAGTATTAAGTTAAGAATCTGTTGTTTGCGAGAAGTGATTGAATCAGAACAAGAAAAAATGCTAAGCTAAGATTTTATTAATTAAATTTCTAAAATGACGAGTTAAGTGGAATTCGAGAGAGAATGTCATTCTGTGCTTTAGTAGTAAATAAAATATTTTGTCTTGCTTATTCGTATCTTCAGTTGGAGTCAAATAGTTATTGACCGTGCAACTAAAAGAAAAGAGGACAGAAGAATTAAATAACAAATATAGCTATTATTATTCAGAAAGTCGTCACAAAGTTTACTAAAATACGAAATATCTATTTACCAAGATACACAAAATATGAATCCAAAGTATTTTCAGCTTCATCTGAGAAGATTCAGATCTGTTATTATAAAATTTTGTTTCACACCCGCACAAGTATAATCTGCGGAAATTTTTTTCATTAGATTTATTGTCTGGTTTCGATGAATGTAGAGAAACAAATGCTATTATCCAATTTAAAATATTCTCTTTTTATAGATATTGAAATATTTCATGTTTTTCAAGCCATTCTACTAATTTCATCATCACTTATACGTACATTTTTCGCTATCAATTCTTTACTCTTCTTTCGTCCAACTAATTTGCGTAATCGCGTTTCATTAGATTTTGTCGAGTTTTTCTTTTTGGTGAAAATTGATTATGAAACTTCTCAGAGTAGTTAATAAAAGAACCCGAATGAACTATTGTTACAATTATTTATTTAACTATAGCTTACTTACAAATAAGATTAGATTTTACGTATTCCTTATTATACAATGCTTAGCATTGGCCTTTTCTTCAACTATATTTACAGAATCTATTGAGGAATGGTAATAAAAAAAAATTCCTGAATGTAAAAACTATTTTCAAGAAGAAAATTATCTCTATGAAGTAAAAATGGCAAAAAATGTTTTTCATCGCATAAAGAAATTCTAAAAATATTTCATTATTTTTCAACAGACGAGAAATAAATTTAGAATAGTCCGCTTCCGACAGAAAACAATTAAAATTTCTCCAGGGAATATATTAGCTTTTATTTCCCATCATTAAGAACTCCTCCCGTCACCTTTTTCTCCCTCCCGAATGCAAATTTTTTTGATGATAGTATAAATAGAGCCACAAAAATAATTTGAATAGCGGTAAAAAAATTCTTATCACCATAGAAACAAAAGGCACTTTCAAATCGTATAGGATGACAGTAAATCCTGGATTTCGACACCGGTTGAATGAATTCCTTTCTTCATTGATGATTCCATCTTGGATCTTAAAAATCTATAGAAAAATTATTTCCATTTCAAATGAATTAATGTGAATTGAAAAAAAATTGTTCCAAAAAATTCACTTATCTATTTTCGTCGGTTTTGCGAACTATAAAAGAGCCACTTTCATACATCTTTCTGATAAATCGGTGTGAATTATAAAAAATATCGCTTTTCTCTGCTTTATAAATAAATGAAAATATTCTGTTTATTGCCCATTCGTAAAAACCCGATGCTATTTGTTATTTAGTTTCCTAATCAAATCAGCAATGTGTCTCCTTTGGGTAATTAAAATTTAAATCACTTTCGCTTATAACAAATTCACAAATAGGAATTAAACTTTAAATCAAATATGTTGGGGCAATTTGTTTCTAACTGAAGACAACTTTAATAATTCATTGCAAGGTTTGGTCAGTATCCCAGTAGCTACGACATGTTTCAGTTGTGCCAATGACCTCGTGAAAGAGGGATTGGAATTATTAGCGTTGCACTAGAATGAACACGAGCGTTTTCGGCGACGGAATACGTAATTTAAGAAATCGGTCGAGAGACAAGGACAACTCCCGTAAGAGGGATGATAGCACGATAAAAATTTCGGGGCCCCAAGTCATCTCGTTGAAGTGGTATGGAAGGAGGGGTACCAGCACTCGCATTGTCCTAGTCGCTTGACTGTGTTTCATACCTTCCAGCTCTTTTCATTGAGTCCCTGCATCCTTTCTGAGTGACACGTTCATAAATAATCAATAAAAATTATTCCTCGCTTAACAGGTATTTATTTGAAAAAAGAACTGAAATTGTTCTGCATAATAATCCAGCCAAAGACTTTGACATTTGAAAAAGGCTCACCTTTATCACAGGTACTAGAAATGGGGATTAGTTTCAATTCAAGTACCTTTTTCTAAACTGTGAAGAAAGTATATAAATTTAAATATGTTATACGATCTTTTTTGTTCTGTTACTCTATACTTTTCCGTCTAGTTCTTCTTAGAGATCATTCAAGGTATATTCTTACAAATATGTGTTCAAAGCGGGCAAGATGAATTTCAAGGAATATATTTTGCTATGATAAGGCCATATACCTACGCGTCAAGAAAAGAATAATATTTTGCATGAAATCAAAAACCCAAAATTTTTATATACTCAATATGGCCCAATATTTCCCTTGTAATATTGAAGAAGGGTGCTTCACGTTCTAAAGCGAACTTAGAAAATTCCTCAATGACCTAAGATGCTAACCACAGTCAAATAAATCTCATAATTTTAAGCTATGGTTATTCGACAATTCAGCCGGCACATTAAATTCGAACCACGCCAACTTGTCAACATTGACCTGCGACAGAATTCATGTGCATCAACTTCTATACACTCCGGGACTTTAGAGGAATCAAGAATCGAACTCACGGCTTGACCGAAACACCGCTGGCGAAAAACTTGACCTCGTGATCATGTTAATTGGCTGCAAAGGTCACAACAACCCTCAGATATTAGTCACACTAGAAGAATAAAGAAAACATACAATAATTATTTCTTAAGACCTATAATTTTCGAAATGGTTTTTCACACATATTTTGTGTTTCTTCAATACATTGATGCATTGAGAATGCTACTCCTTTCCAAATATTCCACAAATATTTACCAACCCGTACTATTTTTTTTCTATGTACTATGCATATTTGTATACGTACATATAAAAACACTGAACATCCAATTTACAATAAAATTTAATCCTTCTTTTTTTTTAAAAAAAAAATAATAATCTGGTAATTGGACTTTTTGATGGAGCAAAACTTTCTTCTCAGAATTCAAAACGATCGTGTTAAAACGATATAAGCAGTATAAACAGAAAATTAAGAAAAAAATAATAATAATTTCTAACTCGTGATGAATCAAAATCATGTAAAAGAAGCCCACGCAAAAACGGACAGTGGTGAACTTGTATTTTACTTGAAATAGAAATTTTTAGGATTCTGGCACACATGCATCAATATATAATTTGGTTCTGATATTTTCCAACTCATGTAATGAAGTGTTTTCCGAAACAGGGAACGTAGTCCTTTTCTAATAAACATTCAAAAATTTTAAGTATTCCATTATATTTGTATAAACAATAAAGGATATATTAATTTAAATATTTTAAACTTCACCAAATTTTTAATTTTATAATTTGTACCACTTAACAATTCGCGGTTTTCTCTTCTCTAATTTAGGAAACTTTATAATAATTTGTGAAATTCAAAAAAAAATTATTTCTGCATAAACAAATTGAAACATCCTGAAGTAAATTTGATTAGAAAAAGAAGTGTAATGAATTAAAAGAGATATGTAAATGAAAGTGAATTAAAAAGAAAATCAAGGGAGGTAAATGATAACGGCGTCACACAGATAGCGAAAAACGGCATCCCTTGAGTGTATCCAAAATTCAAAACAGTTATTCAGTTGACTGTGGAAGGAGTTTGAGACATCCTCCCACCATTGAAATCCTAATTTCAATTAAAACTCAAACACTGCCTCTATGATAGACCTTAAAGTTCGAAACTCTGAGAACGTTTAAAACTCCTTCCACGAAGAGAGTGAGAAGTCGAGCAATATTTTCTGCTTCAGCAATTCGTCCACGAATGTCAAATGTATCATTTCCAATACCTAAAGTATTTAGATAGGTCTGATGAAGGTGCCAAAATGATCCCAACTTCTGTGAGAGTGAGTGTGAATAAGTGAGTGTGGAGTTTTATGGCGCAAGAGCCGGGTCTTAACTTCTACACTTGACTGATTATGTGAATTGAGTAAATGCCATTGATTATTTGGAAATTCATCTTCTTAGCTTTATTGAAACTTCTTAATTGTATTACTTTCAAAATTACCTTTTTGCTTCTTTCAGGTCGGAATCTTCTAATTTTCTATTTTTATTCCATATTTCTGACTTCACCCTTTAGATAAATTTTAACAAAATTATACCTTACTGAGTATATAATTCATTCATTGTTCTTTATCAAGGCACTGAGGAGGAAGATGAGGTTGATTGTCGACGGAACTTGTACTTTTATCATAGGGAAGTGACGCGGGCGACACTCGTGCTGGAACCAATCCTCTCCAAATTTCCACAACATAGCAACTTGCGACCTCTACCAGATTTAACGTGAATCAGTACTGCTACCCAGCGAGTCCTTAGTTGCCTCAGGTCTGAACCCGTGACTCGATATAAATAACACCTGTCACGAGTCCACTACCATGACCAATAGGCCATTCACAAACAAACCTAAATGAAATGGTTTCTCACAAAAAAAAAAAAAACATGAGGTCTTAATCATACTGATGCTGCAAGTAAAGCTAAACGGATAAGTTTATTAAAACCTTTATTTCTTCTTTCTTAATAAAATTAAATTTTCTGTTAAAGATTTAATCTACAAATTTACTTTACTTTTCTGTTTCTTTTGGTCAAGATTTTGCGTGATTTTTTCATATTTTAATCTATTTTCTTCAGGCTGCGGTAGCCTTATGATTTTGATTGTGAACTCGTGGCCGGAGGTTTTCGTCGAATCATGAGTTCGAATTTGATGACACAAAACATCCGCCACTAAGCCACGGTGATGCACGTCAAATCTGTCCAGGCCCGAAATCCTTCCGATATCATGGTGTGGGAGATCGGAGACAGAGGTGTAAACTGAGGTGCCGTACTCGTCACTTGACTGAGGCTAAACATTACGAGGTCCGTCGCAAACAGCTCTCGTGTTGCTTCCAGTGCGACAGTAACTAAAGCAACCGACATTCTATTGTACCTTCATTCAATACGAAAATGCTATATCGTATTATAAATATTTTGAATTCAAATTTGAACATTTAAACAGAGTTGTAGATGAGTACTGTATTTGGATGAAATTAGATCGAACGTGATTATATTTTTGTACTCTAATGGGAGGTTTAGCAAAAAGGAAACGTATTTGGATGCAAGAACATCTAACTTATATATCACAAACATTTATGCAAATGGCCATGAGCTTACATTCACAAAGTAAATACAACTCCAAGACAAGATATCCTTTAAAACTTGAACTCTTTTCGGAATGCGTGGTCCAAGTTTTGTGTCGATTTTCTGCCTCGCAAAACGAAATCTTGAGATTTTCTAAGTTGTTTTCAAATAATTGTATATACTTTAGTTTAAAATATGTGACTAAATAAAAATAAATTTTGAATGCTGCCTTTTGAATGAATCCCTAGAGAACAAATGCTCTTAATGACTTACTTTAGGAATGGTTTAATTTTTATATTTCTAATGTTCAAAGCTTTTAAGAAACATTACAATTTTTTTTAATACGCGTACACAATTTCTATCCAAGATTTTTTTTGACGATCATGAAATACTCGTTTAAATTATTTTCAAAATGAAAAATTAGTCATTTTAATGAACTTCACAACATCACACTTCAAGCAACACGAGGGCTATTGGAGATTGACATCGTAATTTTGAACTGTAGTGTTGAGTGACGAGGACGACACTTGATCTGGCACCGCCCTTCCAATTTCCACATCAAGGAAAATGGCGGACTTCCGGCCCTGACAGGTTTAACGTGCGTCAGTCCAGGCTACACGGCAGGTTTTTTGTGCGTAAGGTTCAAACCCGCGACTCAAAGAAAACCGACAGCCACGAGTCCGAAACCATGTGCACAGGGATACCGCGGCAAAGGTCATGGTTTCAGGTAATGAGGACGACACCTGAGCGGGCACCTCCCTCATCTTACTTCCACACCACGTTACGAGAGGAATATGAGCCTTGTCATATTTAACGTGCATCAATTCCAACTACATGGTGGATCTTTAGTAGGATGAAGATTTTATTCCAAGAATCGACGATGTGATCTTCCGCCGCGAATCCGCGACAATGACTAATAGGCCACGCCGGCCAAATGGCTCGTATGAAGCAAGAAGATTAATTTAAAGTAGATAACAATATATTACAAATTTGAGAAATTTATTTAAAAATAGAAATTATTGTTTATCTTTTAAAACGTAATAATGAAAAAAATACTGTTAGCCTTTTACTACTAACATATAAAGCAATTAATTCTTTCCTGAAAAAAAGAAAAAGTGAAAAGAAAGATAATCAAATTTTCTTAACAACACAGAAAAGATAAAAAATTTTTAAAAGGATAGTTTAATTTTTTTTTACTGTGATTTATTTGTTATTAGTTATACTAGATATCATCCTTCTAAATTCTTCAATTGTTTAAACTTAAGAGAAATTACAACTATACATAAAAAAACAATGATTCAATGGAATCAAATTTCTTGTTAGCGATTGTCTTTATTTTAATATGCTTTAAATAGAAACTATATCTCGACCAAGCATTCACTCAACTTTTCAAGAAACACACGATTTGAAAATATGCAAATGTCGTAGATTACTTAATGCTGTCAAAGAATTGTCTCCATGACAGCACCATATCAATCCTTGGTTTCCTGATGGATTTCAGAGACTTTAATTTCTCTTCCTTCATATAACAAATTGTACATAAAATATTTTGTAACTATTTAGTCGTTAGTAACGTATAGCAAATGTACAAAAATATAATATTTCTTTAATCTAAAGAGAGAGAAAAAAAATGGAAAAACAAATCTTCTAAATTCCTGTAAATTCGATATACATTCATATTTTTTTTATACACAGAGAACCTAATTTCAGTTCAAAATATACCATATAAAATCAGTGCATCCCAATGTTTCGATGATATTTATAAGAATTTATGAAAATGTGTTTGATGTATAAGTAAATTAACAATTTGAAGTTAATTGTTCCACAACCATAAAAAAAAAAAAAAAAACTTTAATGAAGAATTGGAAGAAGCTATCCATGTTTATTAATTCTGAAATATTTCTTAATTACTTCTATTCCATTTGTAAAAAAATTCAAAGTATGCACATTTTGTTAAAAAAAACATTTATACCCGATAATCGTCACGTAAGAAATACATTCGTGTACTCAAAAAGGTAAACAAATATTTCTACATTTTTCTATTTAACCCATGCGACATTGGAACAACTCTTAACTCATGTTTACACGCAGAATTTATTAAAGATTTAGCGTTTAATATGATGACCACAATTTTAATAGGCAACAGGTAAATTGGTTACGTATTACGAGAAAATTCTACTGATGAAAAACCAAATTTGTTATGTTTTAAATATTGTTTTTTGAATGTAGTATATAATTCATATGTAACAAAATATTTCATTTTAACAAGTGCGTAAATCGCATTCTGCTTGAAACCTATTGTAACAAATCTCATAATTTTATAAAAATTTATTTTTTTAAGCACTATATTTTAATTAAAAAGGTTTTAAAATTCCTTCTGAAATGTTGAATCAATAATATATTTGAAATATTATTAAAATAGAAACATTTAATTTATTGCATTTGAATGTTTTTAACGTTAGGTGGTTATTAATTACCCTTTATTTAACCCCCTTTTAAATTTATGTCTTAATTTCAAAAAAACATTTTACTAACATTTTTTTTTTTTGCAATAAGGTAGATTATTTACCATACTTAGTAATAAATAAAACGATTTTCGTAAAGCATCACCTACATACATTTAAAATTTCAATTGAGAATCAAAGCTTACCATATGTCCATAAATATTGCATATATCTAGAAAAAGTATTACATACACCTCAACACTAAAAAAGAAAATTTTGAGATTTATACAAAAAAATTCTAGTCTTAAAGAAAGTAAGTATTTATTTAGTATTCTCTAGTACAAATAATTTTCAATTTAATAAGATGTAACATAAAAAAATTAAATTACATATTACTGAAGGTTATTAACAAAAACCGTTTTTCCGTTGCTTTTTCTTCTAAATATTATGCGTATTCGTCTAAATATTTCAATCTGAATCCATAAAATTTAAAGCATTATGAGACAGAAAATTTCCACAAACATATTTCATGAAACATGGAGACCTTTCACATGAGAATTTCTGAATTTTTCTTAACCATCAACGAAATTAGTATATAACTGATAACAGATTTGCACAATGCAATCATAACAAGCGCAATCAGAAACAACATCGGTTAATGACAGCAATACTAGAAATCTAAATTTTATAAATTTCTGCCACACATAAAAAATATAAATTGTTCTGTAGTTAGGAAGGATAAAAATAAATTGCTCTAAGATTCTTGTGTTCACTAATTAAAACATTAAAATTAATTCCTTTATTGTAGCGTACGTTAATATCAAACACCCAAGATCCAAAGAATCATTTTTAATTTGAATAGGTGAAAATATGTTTATTCCTTTTGATGAACAATTGTCGCTTCCAGTGAAAGTGTTGCGACAATGACATCATACAAATATCAAAGACATGTAGGCTTCTGCACTGTACAGATACGGGAATGTCTTTTTAAACTACCTCTTTGCGAGAAAGATTTCTTGCAGAATTCACAAACGTAAGGTTTTTCTTTAGTATGAATACGTAAATGACTTTTAAACGAACTATTGTCACTGCAAGCGTAATTGCAAACTTCACAAACATAAGGTTTTTCCTTAGTATGGAAGCGCAAATGTACTTTTAAGTTACTATTATGAGTGAAAGATTTCTTGCAGAATTCACAAATGTAAGGTTTTTCGTTTGTATGAATGAGTAAGTGATTATTTAAGATCTCATTTCGAGAAAATGCCTTATTACAAATTTCACAAACGTACGGTCTCTCTTTGGTATGAATTCGTAAATGACGTTTCAATGAACTACTTGAACTGAAAGCGCAATTGCACACTTCACAAACATAAGGCTTTTCTTTGGTATGAGTACGGTAATGTTTTTTCAAACCTCCATTAGTAGAAAAACCTTTTTGACAAATGTCACAAACATAAGGTTTCTCTTTTGTGTGAACACGTAGATGAACATCTAATGCAGAGCTTCAATAAAAAGATTTGTTGGAAACAGAACACGAATAAGGCCTCTCCTTGGAATGAATGAGTGAATGTCTATTTAAATTAAACTTTTGTGGAAATGATTTGCCGCAAATTTCGCAAGTATATGCTACCTTCCGTGGTTGAAAACTCCGACGTTCTGTTAGAGTGTCCATCGAAGAAAACAAATTTTGGAATTTATTGCAAGTAAAAAGTTAATCTTTGTAATGAATTGCTAAACTTGTCTCTAACCGTTTCTTTGGAGCATATGCCTTTTGGAGCAATTGATATTTAATAATTTTCTTGTCAATAATATAAGTAAATGATAAGTCATCAAGTCCTTCTTACCTACAATCTTGTCACTTGTCTCAGTATTCAAATCTTTTTCACAGGGATGTTTGCATATGAATATATATAAGTGGTAAATACCGAGCAGCAATTAACGAAAAAGTATCACTAATCATATGCATTCAGTGATAAAAGAAAACTGTTGAAAATTATCCAACTGAAATGAAATGTAATTAATATATCACTTAATTGTCAATCGAGTATAACCCACACAACATTCATTTAAAATGAATTTTAACATAAAATATATCGTTAATTTTTTTTAAAAAATTTATTATCAATGTATGGCTTGAATGTAGCAACAACCTTTATTTAAAGTAAATATCCATGTCTTACCAATATGAGAATTGTACCTAATAAATAAGTTTTTTTTTTAATTTATAAAATATAATAATAAAAAATGTTTACAATAGGAAAATTATTAATATAATAAGGAATTAAAACTTTCCTCGAGGATATATGTATAGGAACATAAGGATATTTTAGTAACGGTATAAACATATAGGAAGGAGGTAAGATCACTTGTTTTTCTTATATCTTTGTTCTATCATAGATATCCTAAAACCGCATTAGCCTTGTGGTTGTTTCCACGCTTGGCGGATTTTGCAGAGTCGTGGGTTTCAAATTTGATGCCTCTAAAGTCCAACCGTGTAGCCTCTATTGATGCACTTACCATATGCTGAGTTTCAAATCTTTCCGTTGGCGTGGTGGGGAAGTAGCACGTCACGTGTGGTTCTCGTCTCTTGATCGAGGTTCATTGCAATTTCCTCTCGTGGAATTTAAAAAAAAAAAAAAAAACTTTTGTATTTTTTTTAAGTTTAAGAATTTACCATTTATTGTAAATAACAACGGAAAGATTGATATTAAATTCCTGGATAGAGATTATTTTAATTTTAACCTACTAAAAGGGCAATTCAATTCGACCAATCTTTTTACTGAAACTTTTGAAACAAATGATCTGAAAATTTTAAAATGACACGAATCATTTATTGCTGCCAAAAATTATAATTTTGATTGGGTCATGTCAAATTTTTTTAGCTGAATGATTTCAGAAGTTTCGCTTCCTTTCTTAAAAAAAATATTTTTTTCATTTTTCTTTAATAATGACTTATATAAAACAAAATGTTCAGACATTTAATGTTTATAATATGCAGAGAAACATGATAAACAATTCCACAAAATTTGTATCTAACCACAGAATGAAATTTTTTAGATCATATACTTCTACATTCAATTTGTTAAGATGTTTTAAAATGTTTTTTAGAATGAAAACATGTTTTACATATGTGTTTGTGTGGTATGGTACATCACTTTCCGCAATTACGGTTGCTTCATTAGATTTAAGACCCATGTATTGACCGAGTATGACAGAATAGTCCCACTGTAGCTAATGCATCTCATAAGAGGCAACGAAAATGGGTTCCCATTATCTGGGAGAATAGCCGATCACCCTGCCCTTAGAGATTATTTCAGGGAACCTCAGGGACTTACCTTCTGTTGGTAAGTACGGGCATCATGGCCCCGAGCAACCCAAGTGATCTTTTGCTCTCCCATGGGGTTCACTGTCTTTGGCAAACACGGGTGACGCGTCCCCGAATTACTCCAGCGATCCTTCTGTATTTTCGGCCCTCCGTCTTGTCAAACAATCTTTGTCTTTTTTTTTCCTTATTTTTCCCCACTTTATACCACACTTAACACTTCTTTGTCTCAGCATTGCCACAACTGTCTTTTGCGCCAATAACTTTTACTTTGATTCATTCATGCACTAGATTTAATTTTCATGGTATCAATTGATTGAATGTTTGTTGACTTCACCCTCAGAAATAGAGAGAGGGCAATTGTCCACGGTCAATTACACAGGACAACGCCAGACGAATACCCCATACTTCGCCAACTGAAGATCTCGGAGAATCAAAAAGTGTAACTTGCAGCATCACGCTAAGTATCGGACTGTTTAGAGAAATAAAGGCTCCAAACCGAATGCCGAAAAAGAAATATGATCTCTATCGCGTCACCATGACAACTAGACAACTGCACCCGAAATTTGTGATACAAATTTTTATACATAAGATATTCGGCATGAAAAAGATATCAGATTTAGCTTAGAGTTGTATTTCACAATAATAATTAGCATAAAACTATGTCTCATTTAACCTCAAGGTACCGTCAATATTCCTTATTACAGATTTTTAATAGAATTGATTTCATTGTTCCGCGTAAACATTGGTGGGAATAAAACTCCATGAAAATCATTTGATGGAATATTATTTCAAATGTAAAAAAGTTCCCTGAAGTTTAAAAGACGATTATACTTGTTATATAATTTTCCTTTTTGTACTTATTATAGTCTGCATGTATGATTTGTATTTTTTTATATACAAAGTATGCATATGCACTTATAATTTATTACAATAGTAATCGATTCCTGAAAGGGTATGTTTTGCGCATTAAAGGGTTCTAATTCCTAAGAACTTGGAAAAATACTCTTACATAATTGTAAAAATAAAGTAGAGGCATCCTTATTTTGATTATTGTTGATGAAAAAATATGATTGTTCAATGGGTTTGAAGAAAAATGTTTTTTAAATTTTTATTTCTTGATTATTGATTCGTTGTTTATTAATTTCGCCCTTAGAAGCAACGAGGTCGCTATTTACGACGAACCTTCGTCTAGTGACGAGGAAGATATTTAACCTGACCACGCCCTCTTCAGATTCTCACACAGCGCTAAGGGGTGAGCTAGAAGCCTTCACAAATTTAATATGCATCTTCGCATGCGGCAACTAATTAAGGACGTCAGGATTTGTCCCCAAGGCTCTGCAGAAACGGCGCCAGCACAAGTATTCGTGACGATGGCCCCTACCGTGACAGCAGTAAGCTACGAGACAGGGCCCAGGTAACCTAGTGGTCATGGTCAAGGACACGCTTCCCTTGCTTTTCATCGAAATGTGGGCTCGAACATTGATGCCACTTAAGAATCGTCTTATAGCCGGAGCCTGATGCGAGTTAAATCTTTCAAGACTCAAAATCATCCCATTGAAATGATTTGGAAATTAAGAGGGGGGATAGTAGCACTTGTGCCATCCTCGTAACTTGACCGAGGTTCAAAATTAAGAGGTCTGTCGAAAATAGTCCTTGAGTTACTTCCAGTGCAACGTTAATGAAACGAACCAAAACAAACTTCCGAGTATTTTTTCAGCCATCCGGGATTTTTGGTGCTTAACAATTTCAGTATTCTCATTAGTCGTCATTTTGTTAACTTTTAGTCTTTTGAAAAAAACTCTAACGTATATAATTAAAGCTACTATAGACTAATTTACGATATCCTGTCATGGAATGTGGTCGCCGAGAACGGCATCGCATTTGATATGAATGGATGCACTGATTCTTCCCTGGTCTACACTCTATTTTATATTTTGAATAGTTTATGTCATCATTTTTTTTGGTAGAAAGTATTATTTAACTTTATTTTACTTTGAAACAGATTAGAATCTTTTACAATAATTTAGGGCCAAATATTAATTATGCTTGCACTTATTTTTGTTCATTGATTTTGTTTTTGTACCCGATAAGTCTTGGTAACACTTAATTGTAATAAGAAAACAGTATTTAAAAATCTTTAGTTCGTCAGTATGCTTAAAAAAAAGTGTCAACTTTTCTATGAGGGTGTTGAGATGATGTCTATAGATTTTCTATTATAGTTTATAATATAGTTTATATTATATATTCTATAGTCCCATTCTATTATAGTTTGGAGTTTGAAATAATATTTTAGTTTTGTAAATCACCCGTCGTAAGTATTTTTTTGAACTGAACATTATATTCCTTCTCAGGCTACTTGCGTTAAATTCTACTGATCAATTTCACTAAATCAAAAAATGTTACCCAAAGGTGCATTATATTTACAGTGTTACAAGTTGAAATCGACCCTTAATATTTTTTCTCTTGCCTTAACGTAACGTCAAACGCATGATTTTATATAACAAGTTGTTAACAACACGATTTCTGGATACCAAATTTTAGGAACAAAAATTTAAAGAAATTTTTATTCATTTTTGCAAGAGGCAATTAGTAGAATTTCCTGAGAATACACTTCATTTTCCCCACAATGATGCCAGTTTTAAAATTTTTCCATCACACAATTATTGCCTTTGAAGCCATCATAGTAACTGTAACTGTAGAGCATGTAATAAGATTTTCCTTATCCTCTTCGTACCTTAAGAAATTGTACAATTTTATTAACTTTTATCCCTTAAGAGTTGATTTAGTTACTTAATAACGGATAAATTTTGACAGGAGCCATTAAAATTAAGTTATAGTAGACGATTTGAGTTTCTGTCTTTAAAATTCCCCAATGACTATGTTTCACTTCTTAACTAAAAACCAGTATTTCGTCATTCAACTCGGAGACCTTTTCCTCCACACCCTATTATGCGGATGGTAAACCTCTGCTGAGAAAGCATTTTATTTTCCTTCTAAAAATATTCACGAGACAGATACTAAGATACGTGTATTTTAACCACGATTCTCTCCAAACGCTTCTATACACCTACGAAGATTCTCCTTCTTTTCCTGCATTGCTCCTAAAACAATCAGTGTTTATTATTCTTTCCCACAATCACATGTTCTTTTCACCCTTTCGACATTAATGGGGGGCGAACTAAGCACATCTTTCGTTCGTCTTTATGCAGCAATTACAACACACCAAGCACTTATTCATCCATCAAGGACTTCCCTCGCAACAAACACATTCACACTTTTACCCGAGTCAAAAATCATCAGACATACTTGGATTGATGTGTTAAGACCAGGAAACTATCCTAAAGCTTCTATATATGTAACGTAGATTCCCCCTTCTTTTCTTGCATTTCCCCTAAACAGTCGTTTGTTCCTTCTCACGTCTTGGAAATGCATTCTCCTGATTGTTTTCGATGCTTAGACTCGGATGGAAGAAGGTAACAATATTCCTGAGAGAAATCCACATCAATTCAGGGTATCCAGGCACAAAATAACATTCGGTCAGGATGATTCT
>BMAW01031764.1:0-17228 GCA_019974015.1 Nephila pilipes | reverse complement strand
TCTATACTTTATATATTACATATCTATACTTTATATATTACATATCTCTACTTTATATATTACAATTCTTTAAACATTTAAAATATTCAATTCAAATTTTAATATCTTGCATCGCTTACATATTTTCATATATTCCGTAAGTCCTGTGCAATTCAGTAGAAACTGCACATTATGAGCAAAAAATATGCTGAACAATTTGGTGAATATAAAAGAAAATCTTTACTTGGAAGTAAAGCTGAGATGCTAAAACTTCGGTATACAAAACTTATGAGTATATCTAATAGTTTTTTAAATAATTATTTTAAAACTCAGTTCGAAATTTGTTTGTTATATTATATTTAACATTAAATAAAGCATCAACATAATAAAGTAATAGTTTGATGCCTTCAGAGATTTTAAAAAACAAATATAAATAACATTATTGAAAATGTTAAAAATTTTATAATTTTAAATTCAAACTTATTTTCAAGAGTGTACACTGTTATCATATTGATGTAAAAAATATAAAATGTACATCTAAAAAATGGATGGAAAATGCAATCTGCAATGCCATAATTTTGAACAGAATACGGCATTTTCACTTAATAGGGTAGAGTCAGCCTTAAGCAGGAATAAGTTGTGTAAAAGTTCAGGGCCCTGTTGTTTTGGGGGTACCACTCTTAAAAATACAGTTTTCAGGAAAAAATATAAAAATTACAAATACAAAAATAAGACGCGTAATTTTTCATACATTTTAATAACAAAGGATTTTGGAATGGACTACCAATTCATTGTTGCGAGTTAACAATATCTAATGTAACCAACTGTACTCTTTTAGGTAGTTTTGTACTCCTTTTTCGCAAACCGTATTCCTTTTAAAACCTATACTACCAAAATATTCCTTTACATTCTTTTGTTCTTCTAAAAATTGTTGAAGTATAATGGCAATTTTATTAAACTTTTAAAAGTTCCTATTAACCCATTCTTATCTAAACTCATTTTTGATCATAACAAAAAAAAAAAAAAAAAAAAAAAATTGGACTCAATTGTTTGGTATGGAATTGTATTCAATTCCAATAATTAGTTGTCTCTGTACTTGTACAGGGTTGCATCATTTTGGGGATCCCTATGTAAGCAAAGGAAAGTAATTTTTTTTTGCGGATCATTATGTGGTTTTCAAAGATGAGTAAAAAACATTTTAATGAATACTTTAAAATGAGTTTCCACTTATTAAGACAACAATTAAAATGTCATTTCTTTGGTTAAATGTATAATCTGCAATGGAGCATTTTCTTTTGCGAGTGTTGGACAAAGTTTAATAACAAAACATATGGATACTAATAAATAAAAACAAATCTGGAAACGGCTTCAATGTCCAAGTTAATAAAATTATTTAAAATTGATAATTTTGTTAACAATTTTGAGTAATTTAACTAACTTATACCGTGAAGACTTTTGTAGATTTGTTTGTATGAAATGAAAAAAAAAAAAAAAAAAAGCAATTAGTACAGTTATCGATTATCCTCAAATACCATACAATATGTTTTTTCGTGATATTTTACATGCGTATTAAGTTTTTAAACCCAATATTTTCATAACTTTTTTAGTTGATACGTCATTTCTTCATTCGTTTTAGTTGATAACATTAAATTTGTGATACTGTACATAAAAAATATATGTTTTATAAATCTTTTGAAAATTTTTAATTACGTATTTTATTTTCGCGCAAAGTGAAGTATCACCTTGTTAAATATAATTTATATTTCATTTTTAACCCTTTGTCGCGCACTACCCTTTAAAATTAAATGTTTGACGAAACAATTTGTAGGCAGTCTATTTCGACTAAAGGAGTACGCATATAAATTTTTGTAAAGATTGCACTTACCGTTTTGATTCGGTGTACGGTTCCTGACACTGCGCCACTAGAACTCTCATAAGTGCGGCTAAGCGCGCATTGCATTGAAGCTCGAAAATGAGTCTAAGTTGAAAGAAAAAACATTGTATATCTTGATTATACATGATTTTATATTAATAAAAATTTAAAGTTCAGAAAACACGAGTCCTAGAAACAAATATATTTACAAACTGGTCAATATTTTAGATTCATAATATTTTTGGAAGCACTTCACACCCTTATGGAAGAAACACAAACGAATACTGCAGGTTTTGCACATAAAAAAAGTCGCTTTCGCGAAACAATATGCACATCTGCGTGCAGATCTAAATAAAGATAACTCGACCTAATGATAAAATACCTGTTTGAAACCTCACCACAAACTTCAGATTGTAAGCATGTGTAAACGATCATCTATCTACCACCCAGTTTTTGTTTCCAGGCTCCTCAGTCAAAGAGACATAATAAAAGGTTTATTTTCTCGAATAGAGCAATAAATAGACCACGCCTGTGGTCAACTGTAATTGTGCATTCATTAAACACGAGACCCTGCTACATACGTGTGGAAGGAATGATCTTCTACTGTGAGAAGAAAACACCAGGAATTGTGAACTATGTGTCGGAGGGACATGTCGATTTAGTACCCATCTGTATGATCCAATCCCTTTCATACTTCCCCCTTCCTTCATATTGGAGTCATCGCTATTGTTTTGTGAATGATATATTCCATATAACAATCTCAATTTCTATTGGTCTTACTGTGTCCTAACAGAACCTCTCCTTAATTTTTTTAGAAACCCTCTAAAAAGGTTTAAGAGCTTGTCTATATAGCTGTAGTTACAATTTGCTTGTCACTTATTATTATGAAGTGCTGTTCGTTTGGCTTACTTAAAAAATAAATAGTGTTTTTGATTATGAATGTTTGATCGAGGAGCAATGTTCGGATGAAGAACTTTCCTTCTCAGAAAATGAGTCGGATGATGACTGCCTAGATAGTGCTAGAGACAAGTGTGAAATAGATATTGTACTTCTTTCAACCTAGTCATCTTAAATTTCCTTTTATTGGAAATCGAGGCATAAAAGTGTGTCTTGGTGAATGAGATCTCTTAGAATATTCCAACCTGTTCTTTGATGATGAAATATTGTATTTTATTGTGAGGGAGACAGATATACTGAATAATTCTTCGAAGACGCAGAATTAGCACCTGCTTCTAGAGATCTGAAATGGAAGAACATGTATATAGAAGAGATGAAAAGATTTCTCTCTCTGTTGTTATTACAAGGCGTCGTTCAAAAACCCGTGGAAAGGTGGTTTTGGTCGAAAAGACCAATGCTATCAATCGGAAAAATTATGAGTGATATGCGCTAAGGACTTATGAAATTCCTGATTTTTGAAAATAATGATGCCTTCGATAAAGTGTTACATCCTAATCCAAAGCAAAGGAAAATTAGCGAGTTTCACGATCTAGTGGTGAAGAAATTCAATCCTGTGTATATGTCGAAACCGAACATATTCGTGGAAGAGTCATTGATAGCCTATAAAGGTCGATAACGATGGCAACAATACATTCTACAAAATCGAGCTTCTTTTGGAATAAAATTGTTTCAATTATGCGAGTTTGAAAGTGGTTACATTTGGAACTCGTTCATATAATACGGGTAAAGACACAGTCTTCCACAAAGACTATAATGATCATGGTCTTTCAACAAAAAGTACCATGATTCTTCATAAATTAAAGAGAAAAGGCTATTGCTTGTCGACGGATAATTTTTATACATCACTTGAACTAGCGGAATTATTTATTAACAGTAAAACTAATAACTGTGGAACTTTACAATCAAACTGAAAAGGTTTACCTGCATTATTAAAAAATTCCACTGTGAAGAAAGGTGAAATCATGGCCTTTTAAAAAGGTAAAATGTGCTTGATGAAATGGAAAGATAAAAAAACACTCCTTATGCTCTGCACTTTTCACAACCCCGATACGATGGAAGTGATAGCTAAGAAGGGGGATTCCGTGCAGATGAACCCGAAAGCAGTAGTGTTGTATAATACTTCAATGGGTGGTGTGGATAGATCAGACCAGGGTCTGTCCTACTATCCTGCCACCCGAAATCATCAATGGAAGTACTACAAGAAGATTTTCGACATCTGATAAACCAAGTTGTATAGAATTCCTTTATTATTTACAAAAGAAATCGCGGGATTTAAAGCATATCGGTTTCCGAATGAAACTGATTGAACGATTAATCAAAGGAGTCACAAATCCCGGTTCTCGCAATAGTGTTATTCCTAAAAGCTTTGAAAATATTGTATGTTTAATATGCAGGAGTTTTCTATCATATGTGGAAAGTTACCTTTCTAGAAAAAACAAACGAGTACGAAAAAATGTTGTATGCAATCTTAAAAAAAAAACGATAATGGGAAACGCACTCGAAGAGAGACACGATTTGAATGCTGAAACTGTAATGTTGGACTCTGCAACGACAATATTATAAACAGGATACGGACACATGAATGCATATATATATATTCATCTGTATAAAATTAGGGGATTTGAAATGTATTTGAACAAACATATTTTTTTTATCTTTTCCCTGCATTTATTCATTCACACACTTCCAGCTACATGAATGGTCTAGCGCTTAGAAAAACTTTTGACTTTGTTAAAGTTTGTACTTATCCAAAAATCACTGTTTTTGTGAAAATTTTCGAAAGTTTCTTTGTTACATTTAATTAAAGCCTTTTTATTAATGCATTTTTCTAAGTATATAATTTTTAAAGAAATATAAAAATCTTTATCTGCATTTTCTGAAAAATTGCAATTAATTTTTCTTATTACGAAAAATCTCATTTCTTAAAAAGTATTTCATGTATTGAAATAAAATTTCACCACAGTGTTGTTCAATAAATTTCTAGGTATGTTGTGAATTTCAAACATAGCTTTTAAGTAGATAACTATTTTTTTTGAAATTTTTTTTTTTATTTTAAAAAATGATATATTTTTTTTTGTAAAATTACGTCCTGTTCATAAATTTCGGTATTGCTCAGTAAGTTTAAGAGATAACTGCATTTTAACCTGCTTCACAACACAAATATATGTATATTAATTATATTGTTGAAACAAAAAGTGAAATATATTAACTAGTCTAATTCCCTCTTCACAATCTATAGAATAGTCATACTATTGTTGTAACGATTTTTTTTTTTTTTTTTTTTTCTTAGTTATGTTACGCAGTGGTTCTGTTTTCCTTAGTTAGTTTTGTATTTGATAAACAACAGATGCCTTTGCATAATCATGAGTCTAATTTGATAGACTGAAATACATAATAAATTAATACTATTTGTTATACCTTTGAAATTCAGTTGTAGACATTTTAAACATTATTTAACTTTTATAACAAACAATAAGATTTGATATGATGTAATTTTTTTAAGTCTAGCAGGTAACATATTTTTTATAAATATTAGTAGAAATATCCTACAAGTTGCTTTATGATCTTGAGCTTCAGTGTGATTTAGAATTTTAATATCCTTTGTGCTCAAAATGCCTTATGTAACTTTTAGGGAAAGAGTAATGTCGCTATGCTATAAATAATAATCCAGAACTCCACGAGGGATGATACTGTTAACGTGTATTAATAATGTGATAATCATGTTAGTATTATCCTGTGATTATTTTTTCTTTTTCTAAGAAGTCCATGCATATAAAGTCCTTCGAATCTTAAAATTTCATCGCCTCAAATCCTTCTACCTACCCAATAAAACCATCATTACTTTCTTTGGATTCATCATTATTTCTTTTCCTTCACCACACTTAATCTATTGCATTGATTACTGTTTGGTTTCTGTTGAATAATGATGAATATAGTTCTCACGCTAAATGGTAACGACAAATTGTTGTATAAACTTAAGCGTAAATGTAAAATTTTTTACTACATTTTAAACAAATGGAGCCAAAATCTGAAAAATACAATAAAAAAAAAAGTTCATGAAAATGACTTTTGGATTCAATTTTATTTTGACCAATGTAACTAAAAACATTAAGTGTTTCACAAAGTGCTTCGAAGGTAGGCATTAAGGTACCTTAAAAGACATTTTGCTTTGTTTACCCTTTTTATAGAAAATATTAATATTTTTTTTCTTATGAGTCTTTGATATTTGTACCATTAGTAACAAATAAAATTATGGCTTACATATGATTCTTTGCAATTTTTTGTAAATTGAACGAACACTTATTGAACTTGCAATTATGTGTATTTAAGGATTTGCGGACTCCGGTTTATTTTATTCATGAAATACAAGATTTGAATAAAATGATTTTTTTTGCTAACGTATTTGTTTTAAAACATGCATATATATTTGTGTATTATATTGAAATTTCAAACTACCCAAAATTATTCCTGAACTTGGTTTTCAGGATTTTAGAACTAGTTTTGCCATTATTCTTGTATATTTTCTTAGTTTTATTGGGAAAAAGATATTTATATATGATTGAATTTTTGATCTAATAAATACATATAGCTGTTTTTAGGAACAATTTGTAAATTGGACTGAGATTAGTAGAGGAAAATATTACTTTTACATATTATGAATATTTTGGACTGAACTAAGACATATATTTTAGTCCCTTTACGGTTTTAGAAGCAAATCGTAAGCTATTTTGCATTGAGGCTGATATTGAATGTAAAAAGCTCCTAGGTTATTCGGAAGTGAGGTGGTTTACGCTGAAACAAACACACACACACACCGCAAAAAAGACAGCGCATTTTGAAATTATATGATCCGCTTTGGTCATGTTATATTTAAATTTGAAAAAACCTTACATTTAGAAAAAAAACATCACCCTTTCCATGGATTATAACATATAATCTGCTTTCTCCATAGCCAGGCATCTTTTTCTACAAAAGTACCCAAGAAATTAAATATGATAACATTTCAGCTGCAGTTTTTTTTTATTGCAATATAGTATGAGATATGATGATTATTTCGTACCGTTAATACTAAAGAATAAACAAAAATTTCGTAGGGTTATATTAAAATGATTAAGGATACCACATTATGGCTAAGTTAGACAAATGTATTTTTTTAAATAAAATGACTAAAATGTAATACAGTAATTTGAATATAAATAAATACATATGTTTTTTTCTTTTACATCAAGCGTGACAAACTCCTCCCCAAAGTCAATATAGTTATAAATAGTTTAATAAAAGCTTCACAATTCCCTTTTTAAAATTTTCAGTTATTCATAACTATTTATAACAAATCTCAACATTCAACTGCGATCGATTGAAATTTAAAGAAAAGAATTCCTTGATATTATTGCACCTGAATATTATAAACGTTTCTCGGTCCAAATTTCAGATAAAGCTATTTTCAAATTCAAGAACTTCTTATTAGATTCGAGCAGCTGTTTATACTTTTTTTTTAAAAAAAAATTGACATATGATGTATATCAACCATTTATTTTAATAATAAATGGAACCATTTATTAAATAACTTACTATCAATTTTCCAAAGAAATCAAGCTGGCGAATTTAATATTAATGTTTTCTTTTTTTATTGAAATAATTTCTGGCTAACATGCTTAAAATCACTAAGATTTAGTAAAAAGAAAATTAACTAGAGAATGGCTTAAGTTCCATTTTATTTGTTTTGAACAGATATAGAACATGCCGTAAAATTTAAAATAACTCTTGCAAATGAAACCATCCAATATCCTATCGTTTTTAGAATGATGAAATGCACATTTTATCACTGACATAATTATTGTAGATCTCTGAATTTCCTAAATCTTCAAGCTTATTCTTGATAATATGAGTGTTGAGCGTTTGTTATTTGATTATTAGAATTTCCACGAATCACCACTAAACTTGATTTTCTTGAGAATAACATCAACCAATTGACCGCAATATACTTTTCTATTTTTAACTCATGGCCTACGGAATAAAGTTGTTCCCATTCGAGAGAAATTAATTTTATCCCCCTCATCTTAATTTAGGGAAGAAAGTACTTAATCTAAAGGAAAAGGTTCTTATGTTTCATTTTTTTTTTGTTTTGTTTCTTATGTTGAGAGCACAAAAACGCTCTGTAAAATGGCGATGGTTGGAAAACGCCAGCCCAAAGAGTTGATTCTCCGAGAAATACCAACGCGATTGGACGAAAAGAATGCACGGCCTCGATTTGCGCCAACACCTTCTTGGTCTCCCTGGAGAACCGATAGAGGTGGTCGTGGTTTCAGAAGTGCATTTCATTCGCGGTGACGTCAGCTGAAGCCACATAGGTTTTACAAGATTAGGGATTTGAGTTGATGATGAATGTATTCATCATCATGTATTCTGAATAAATGTATTATCATACAGCAATGCCTTGTGAGTCGAAAAACGTTGCAGATGCTAAGATGACTTTTGGAGAACCAGGATCCTTTCCTAATACTCCTACAAATATGCGGTTTCTGACCCTTTACTCATTCTGTCATACACAAGGATCTCACTATCCCTATTATTATTAAGCACATCAACTATCTCTCTAGAAGATTCTATAATAGACTAACTAATCATAGTAACCCTCTTATTAGGCCCAGCCAATTTTTGCTCACAATAATGGAACCCATGCCCTAACCTACCAATCTTGCAATAATTATTTCCATCTAATTCCCCCATAATACTTTGCATTCCAGCTCAGACCTTTTTAATTAATTCCTTAATCACTCTTTCAATAACCTCTTTCTCAATCAACCATCTCCCTCCAAGACCTACATCATCATCTATTCAGCTTTTCGTCAGCTGTTTAATATCCTTTCGCCATCCCTCCCTCTCCTCTCTTGAAATAGTTTGCTGTGTACCCAGCCAAACAAGAGCCATTTGTAAAATAACGCTTGTCTGTTAACGTTACCGATTTCGTATTTTTTTTTTTTTTTTTTTTTGCCTTTGACAATGTCGTTAACAATTTTCAATTTACCAAACAGCGAAATAAATGATGGTTTTACACATTTCACGGTGAACCATAAGTACAATTTTGTAGATCTGTCAACGGGAGTTCGCATGCAAAATGTTGAAAGAATGTGGGGTTCCACGAAGTGGCGTAACAATAAACAGCGCGGCACGGCATCATCTACAATCATATCTGGCAGAATTTATGTGGAGAAAGTATGTAGGGAAAAAAAATGCTTTCTATAAAATACTGAACGCAATTTTGAAAATATGGCCTTTTATGTAGATTGATGTATTAAAAGTAAATATTAATGTTAAACATCTAAATTTTTATAGTACTTATTGGGATGAGATTTATCACTAAACATATAAAAGATTATCAAATAAAAATATTAATTAAAAAAAGTTTTATATTATTTATTGGTGTGTTGTTTTCCTACATTTCAATTTCGCTCTCCGCTTACTTGGCGATTTTAACTAGCTTGGCGACATTGACGTATTCTTAATTTGGCGAGCGTCGCTTTAGTAGACAAGTACCCTTTTCCCTTCCTTCTTCAGCTTTCACATCATAAAAAAAATTTTGAAAAATATTTTATTTATACTATTGTAATTTTGCAATCATAATAATACAAAAAATTTAAAAAATAATCATATAAAATAATACTCTCCTCTTGCTGAAGATTAGACATAGTTTATCAAAGGCACTGAGGGGCTAAAAATGATGTAGAATTTTTTTATAATCTTATCGTAAGATAAGATTAGTAAAAAAAAAAAAGAATTAAAATCCATTAAAAATCTCACCCTCATTGTAAATAATTCGTTCACTTCCCTATCCTCTTTCATCTCCCTTTTCTTTTATGTTTTTATTTTAAATTCATTTGTGCATTAAGCACATTTTAATATGCTTGTTTTAATTAAAAAAAATATCAATGCTTCAATATGACACTGAGTAAAGAGTCCACCGGACTGGCACTCGTATCTATCTGATTGTTGTTGTAGCCCTTTCTGTAATGCCATTCAGTTTAGTTTTTATTAACGTCGCACTAGAAGCAACACGAAGGCTATTGGCGACGGACACCGTAATTTTAAACCTCGGTCAAATGAAGAGAATGACACCTGAGCTGACACCCCTTCTCCGAACTTCCACACCACACCAACAAGAGGACTTTAGGCCCCGACAGATTTAACATGCATCTGTACTAATCGAAGTACTTTATTTAGATGTGTTTTCTTTTAAGTTGTTAAGTAAAAATAATTTATATTTATTCTTGAGTTTGTCTGAAATAAATTTTAAAACTTTTTTAAATATTTTTAGCTATTTTTTTTTTTAAAAATAAATTTAAAAGATTTTTATTTTTCTAACATTAAACATGTTATGTTTAAAATTTTCTAATTAAATTTAAATTAAAATTTAAAAATATTTTTTTCTACTTAAAAATATTCTAATAATTCAATAACTCAAGAATAAGTCTAAAAAGGACTTCCACAAATTCTGGTTAACATTCTGTAACAAATATACACGAAATTGTGCAATAAAAATTTGTTAGAAAAATGTTTTCCAAGGTAAAGACAAAAATGCAAATGAATGCTTAAGTAGAATTCTGTTGAAGTTTTCTCCAAAAGACATTTTTGCTCCTTTGTCAACACTGATTGGGAGGATACATGACAATAATTCAGCTTAATAAGGTTTTTTGGGGATTGTTAGATATATTGAAATATTTTAGTGGAGCTAAAGATGTAATTTCATGGAAAAGGTTTGTGGAATTCGATGAAATTCACGTAACAGCGTCAAAACGGCATTCTTTGTCAAAAGTTAATAAAAAAAAAAATGAATTAGCTAAAGAGAAAAAAAAAATGGTTAAAAACGAGTGCACAGAAAATTAAACTATAAACTGGTGAATTTTACTAAGTTATTGTTTTTGTGTATAAAATACGTGAGGAAATATAAAAAAAGCGTTTTTCTTAAAATCACTTTATTAACTTATTTTGAAAACTTTAAAAATGATAACTCAAAATATTAACATTTAATTTCTTTGAAGCGTAATTCTATTTTTACTAATAATGTTTCAGAATGTAATCTAAGAGAATGCTTTTAATAAGAGTATTTTTTTAAATTACGGTTTAGTATTTGTTTAACGGTGCTGTAAAATATGGCAAACTTTTTGTAATGGTCTTTCAACAAGTTCTGAATTTTTTTTTCAGAAGTCAAAACAGTTTAGATCATGCTCTAGATACATGTGGAAGAATTATTGTGGTACTAAATTTACACAATTTCATGTAGCATTTAAAAAATTTTTTAAAATTTCTTTCAAAATTATCAACAAATTTATCAATTTTCTGAAACTTAAATATTTCATTAAAAACATAGATTAACTTTACTTATTTACATATAAACTGAAGTTAAAAAGAATATAATTTTTTTTGTAAATGATTTTTTTTATAAAAGGGATTCCGAATGTATTCGAGTACCTTAATATCAAGTAAAAAATGTAGCTTCAGAGATGATAAAAGTTATGCAAATTGTCTAGTAAAAAAAATTAATGCGTTCGCACAACAAACCATATTTGCATTATCGAAACAATTTTGAGCATTTTTGGAAATTTCTGTTTAGAAATAATACATGAATCATAAAATTATAAGGTAATTTTTAGAAAACATGAATAAGAGACATTTCGCCGATTGTAGAGTTACGTTCTGTAACTGAATAGTTCACAAAATTAAAGTAGGGCTGACATCCACAAGATGATGGATCTCGACAGATTAATTAAACGTGTACCGAATAAAACAAGATGTGACACATAATAAAACATTTATTACACACCAAACACAACAACACTCTACATTCACGACGGTTACAAGATATAAGGAGAATAAAATTAAAATGTCAACATCTAACGTCAGCCCGCGCTGCTCCTGGTTAGTAGGCAAAGTGCTAACTTTCGCAACATGCTATACCCTTTTTGAGGGGCTAGATAGTTACTCAAAAATATCACTTATAGCCACTAAATTCTGTCTCATAGGGTTTTTTTTATGACATGACTGTATGTGGTCATTCAAATTTGATTAATCCCTGAAGAATCTGGATTTGGAGATTCACAGATTCAGTCGATTGAACCCTTTGTAGCTGTAGACTTTTTCAATCACTTCTACTAACTTTAATTGGAAACACACATTGAATTGGACGAATTCGCGTTCTAGACTGAGTTTTAAATTCAACAGTTCTCACTAATCCCATTATCCATCCTTACCTGGAATCAATTCTAACACACGGGCCAAAGGCGATTGAAGACATCTTTTTACGTCGTCACCATTCAAGAAGTTATTTCCTTGACGAATGTTACACGTCTTTTGTTACACAAATGTTACACGATTTTGTCTCTGTCTTTGAATTAACAGACTCTAATATTCGTCCTAAACTATTTTTGCAGTTTTATTACTATCACTCGAAATCTTAATCTCTTGTGGTAGTGATTAGCATCCCGCATATCTAAAACTTTACCTCAGTAGTTGATCTGTCAAAGATAAACATTGCTGGTGTGATTGGGGTGAAATCTTGCATGACTTCGAGAGATACGTTATTGAACATGAGTTTACGAACTTTTCGCACTCACATAAGATTGTAATCAGCTCTTCATACGTGAATATGGCTTTACCAAAGGATATTCTGAGAAGCTCCTTCACTGTCCTCACAAGCCTCTCCCTTTAGGTTGCTGTAGGAGATATAAATTTCCATGATATACGTTGCATCTCTGCACAACGAGAAATTTCATTCCAATCGATTTTAAGCAATTCGTTATCTGTAATTCTAAAAGTTGTACCATTGTCCGAATATATTAAATGAGCTCTTCACTTCTAGCTACAAAACGGCGAAAAGATAATAATAAGGTGTCAGAACAGAGCGAAAAAACTAGTTCAAAATGTACATCTCCGTAAAGGGCACAAGTGTAATGGCAATCCAAACTTTGTTTCCCGTTTTATGTATAAGGGGCCAACCAAATCTACACCTACCATTTCAAATACCGTTGCATCTTTAACTCGTTCAACAGGTAGTGAGACTGAATCAGCCAATGGAGATTTACTTTTAAATCGCCGGCACTTAAAACAAACATTCCAAATTTTTCTGACAGTTCTTCTTCCACCTATTATCCAATACTTTTCACGAATGATGCAGAGAAGTAACTCCGTTCCAGCATGATAATTCTCAGTGTGAAAGTGCTCTACAAGTCTTTGCTTAAAGATACAATTGTTAGGTAGTAGGATTAGTGACAGAAAACGGGGATAATCTATATGCTCAGTAATTCTAGTTTTAATCAGACAATATTATTGTAATCTTTAAATACACACATGGTAGGTATTGGCTTTTCTTCTGGAAAATATTAAGCTTGATCAAATCGAATAAGTCGGAATTCAGCACTGTTTATCTCTTCCAAAGATAATTTTCTCTCTTTTCTCTCACTGATACTACTTCTTGCCTTACAAATCTTAGAACCGAGGCTGCTAGTTTTAAGATTGAATGAAACTTAGAAAATTTCTTTGCGTACGACACTGTCTTTTCCTCTATCAAATTTAGATTACACAATCTAACCTTTTTCTGTTACGAAAGGATTTCGGAAGTTTTGCAATTTCTTAATTCAGAGTGTGTTGACTCTACTAACCACGGAGGAACCTCCCACTAGTGTGACTCAACTAAATGACTAGGTGAACATCCCCGGGAAATAAGATCTACCGGATTAGTTTTTCTCGGTACATATCGCCTCTCACTTCTAGGGAAGAGCATCTTTATATCTTTAATTATATTTTATACAAAAACTGACCCACCCCCTTTATCATTCAACCAGTACAAAGCTATCATAGAATCGTTCCAAATAATTATTTCCATTTTCGTAATGTCAAATGCTTGAGGCACCGCATGTGCTAGTCTGGAACCTATGCAGCACGCCATAAGCGCTAACCTGGTATAGTCACCTGTTTTAAAGTAGACACTCTTGATTTTGCTCTGACAAGTATGACCTATACACCGGGGGAAGTGACTCATCTAAGAAATGCGCAAGTTGTATATGTTTCTTTATAGGCATCAACAAAAACGTGCATATGATCAAAATAACGCGGAATTTCTATATCTACATGTCCATTTACTTCCTTTCACCATTTTAAAAATGGTTCCACAAACGCCAGGCAAAGTTGAATCCCATGTAATCTGCAACAGTATTTTAGGTGGCAGAATTGCAGAAGTTAAAATTCCAAGTGGATCAAATATTTTCTATAAAGCTGCTAAAAAAAATCTCTTTGTAACATTTCAAACAAATTTTAAATCTTCCACACAAACATCACATTTTAAAACATTTCTATCAAGATCCCACAAAATTCCCAAATCTTTCGTTGTCCCTGTAGTCTTAGATATGTATATACATACACGTTGCTTTCCCAATTTTGAAAATATAAAGCAACCTGGAAATAAAGTTGTCCCAGCTTTCAATATAAATTCTTCTTGTGTTCTGGACATCATTTACTTCCGCAACACAGTTGTCCATATAAAACGAAAGCTTCAATTTATCGGCTATTCCAGAATCCTCAGCTGGTGCACGTTCGAGCAAATGCGAAAGTGTTGCAGCTAACAGAAAAGAATTCGATGACACCCTAAAGATCACTCTACAATGTCGATATACAACCTGCTCATTTCCTGTAGGGTTATAGAATTTCAAAAACTTTCTATGTTTAGGGCCAATTCCGAGTTCAAGAAAAGTCATTTAATGAACTCATTCCAGTTTCTCGAGCCGAACCATCAAAAGCTGTCCTTATATTGGTAGTGACACCATCGCTTTTCACAACCGGATAAAGTGGCAAAAAATGAGAAGTTTCGCTTTCGTCATCGATTTTTTCTATTATTTTTAATTCCTCCAATTCCTTAAAAACAGCTTTATAATCGTCTAGTAGTCCATCCCGTTGTGCGTGTTCGCACATTTTTTATGCCGTTTCCATTTTATTTCTTTATTAGAAGACAACTTATTTATATTGATTTTAAAGGCAAGCTAAGTTCGTATCTACCGTCCGGCAGAACTTTCATATTACTTTTAAAATCCTGCAGCACTTTTAAATGCTCACATTAATTTCACTCAACCTTGACTACGGCCATAAACTTCAATGTTTTCGATATTCCACAACTCATCAATAGACGATAAAGAAATAACATTCAAAACAGTATCACACCCGGTATCACATATTCTAGAGATTTCGAATCCCAGACGCGTCTGAAACAAAAGTTAACCCGATTCCAGTTTCATCAATTTATCCAAAAACAATCCAACAACATCTGCTCCTAATAACAAATTTATTTCATAATCATCTGTTCCTAAATTTGACAAAATAATCCCTTTTTCATTCAATTCACTTTTAATGGATAAACAACTAATTTTTGACTCATTGCCACAAATATTTTTTTTTTTTGTGAACAAACCTTGAAGGGTAAGGAGAATGACTTATCTAAGGAACTAATAAATAATTCGTAAACATGGTGAATCTGACTCTACGTATCTGACCTCCAAATAACATGTGCTGCATCTTTATTTCGGTATTTGATTTAATGCTCAATTTCTCGATTCTCAATTGCATATTTAGATATATAAGAATACTGAGAATCTCTATCGATGAGAGCTCGGAAAGTTTTTGCTCTGTTACTCATCTTTACTTTCAGAATTAAATACATTAGAGTAACATTATGCTTAATGCAACTGTTAGACAATAGATTAGTTTCAAGTATGTCAGATTTACCACTTTCTTTAAAATGACCACACATTAAATAAGGTGCGTCTTGGAACAAAATAAGCAAGAATGTTTTGCTTTACAGAGCTTGGAAAAATGTTGGACAGAGAAATATGAAAAACACGCTCCGTGTCCTGTCTAAAAGGTTTTCATTAGAAGAATTGGGAGAGCTTCAATATTTCTCAACAGTTTATTAATGACTTGGACACACACACACAAATAGTTCAAATCAAAAGGTGAGGTGAATTATCGTTCTGGATAACAGTTCGAATTCGACGCATTCGCAGCATTACCATGTTCTCAAGTTCTGGTTTTTTTCTCCGAATTTGATTGGCTTTGCCAATCGCAGTTTAGTAAACTATACAAAATAATTGAGCGCTCGCGACGCTCTGTTCTTCAACAAACATTTTTCTTTATATCCAATGACATTCTACTAGCTTTTAAATAGTCATTGGAAGGATATTTTTTTATTATATAAGGCACACAATAAATTTCGTTTACTTATGTATTACTATTGTTTGTGTTTACCAATGATGCAGTAGTTGGACTTGCGCACATTTTATCCTCCCGATCTTGTTTCTTTGAAGTAGAATTCGCTCCAAACCCGGTGCGGGCGAGCGCAATTATCTACTCACTCTGCACTTCTTTTTTCAAAAAGGACATCAAATTTTCTAACGAATGTTCTTCACCATTAATTTCCTTTAAGTTGCGATTTCTTTCTTAAAATTTCTTCATGAAAGCAAGATTCAACAAGCGGTGTAAGAAAATCTTCGCATTTCACCTGCGTCTTTCATAAACTTTCCAGAGACCTGAGCTTTCCTTCTAAAGCGTCGTACAAAGACAAATCTGTTTTCCTTCGTCCTCTGTGATTCCATTCTTCATTACAGTTGACAACAAATCTCAAACATAAATTTAGACTAGCAGATTTTCGCTTCCGAATCGTTCCTTGATTTACTCGATCACTTTCGGATAATTGGATGCGCTGTCCGGAATGCTTTCAATTACCTTCGCCAATTTAGAATTCGGCTCTACCGCTTTCAGTTAATACTAAAATTTATCATCGTCCTATCAACTTCCATCTTCCAGTAAATACTGAAATTTATCGTCGTCCGATAAACATCCATCTTCGTGAAGCTTTGAAAATCAGAACCAAAATGCCAAGCACTGTTTTGAATCACCATTGAATCTTTTAGCTCTAATTTCGTAAATCTCTTTTGACTGGAAAACACATCTTCGTAAACATTTTTCTCCAACATCACCTTTCAAAATAAGATTCGTAATATCTCTTTGGTATGTTTTCAAGAGAGCGTAAATCTGTCTTATCAAAATCGAAAGTTGCTTGACATCCGGAATTTCTTTCGTAAGACCAGCATCAATTTTGTTCTCATAGACAGTAAAACAGTAAATGATATGCGAAGCGATTTTCATGGTGTTTTTAACTGTGTCGTATCCATTTCAGGCTCAAAATAATCAACCAGCTGCCAAAATCGTGCCCTACGGTGGGCGCCAGAATTTATGTAGAGTTACGCTCTGTGACTAACAGTTCACAATATTAAAGTAGGGCTGACATCTGCCAGAGGTCGGATCTCGACAGATTAATTAAATGTGTATTAAATAAAACAAGATGTGACACACAACAAAACATTTAAAACACACCAAA
>BMAW01031762.1:6010-18003 GCA_019974015.1 Nephila pilipes | reverse complement strand
AAAAAATCTCGTGAAAATATCGAGTCATCTTGGATAAATTTAGGGGGGGAAATTCTCTTTTTTTATTTAAAAATATTTTAAGAACATAATATAAAAATTTTTAACATTCTGAATCGCGCCTGTGAGTAATATAGCTGTCGAGAATTTTGCACAACCCCTTCTTTTCCTCCTTTCGTCTTCATGATTAATGTCTTTCCTATTTTCGCTGTGATAGGGTGGATCATCCTATTTCCTTTAGGAATGCATTTCTATTCTAGTATGTTGAATTCATCATGAATGCATGGGTGGGCATCCATTTTGTTTATCGATTTGATGTCTCTTTTAAATTTGCTCTGAAAACTTTTCGAAATCTGATTTACTTAAGTGGTATTGTAGTTTTAGCTATTTACGAGCAAAATTTTCTCAAATATTTTTTTTTAAAACTTATTTAATTTAATGGAAGTTCTTGATAGGTCAACATAAATTTTCTGTTTTATATAGTGACTTGTTACAGCTCTGCTGCACTGCAGGCTATGAATCCTAGCCAGCAAGCCGTCCTACTTTCTGACATCAAACGTCTCGTTTTAAGAGCCATTAAAGCGGCATGGCAAACAATATATAGTCTCCAGACACACAGTAAGTTCCATTCGACGAAACCCATAATTGGAGTATGGCCTGTGTTCAGATTCGAGGAACAGATTTCTGGTTGATTCGAAAATAGCATTGGGCAAACTTGCCTTACCTACAAGCACCTTTAGTTTGGTGAGAGTGCTCCCGAGTATCCTTCCTATCATATCCTGTACATCATTCGTTATATTTTAATTGACTGTACGGTGTTTCATAATCATCGTATCACCATTTTAAATTCATCTATTTAAACTTGTGCAATTTGGTGAGGAACCCCCTTTACCATTTGTCAATTTCAACTATTCTACTTTTCTAAATCCTCCTCTCTTTTCCTCTAATGTATCTCAGCTGAGCCAGATTTGGTTCTCGTTCCATAAATCCACTATTATTCACTCATTTTCTCGTTACAAAAAATAATGAAGTTTAAAAACTTTTTTATTTGCTGCTATATAAATCAAATGTATTATAAATTTATGTTGAATATCAAAAAGACTGTTAAATTGAAGTTGACGAAATGAATTACATCAAACGATTCTTAAATATTCCCAACATCAAAGACTATTCTTTTAAGTAAAGTGTGTGCAAAGGTTGTGTTCTAATTAAAATGCAATCCTATACTTAGTTAGAGATATATAATTATAAAAATTCACAGATTTCATAAGTTATTATATTAAACTTTAAATTCTCACACTTAAAGGGTGTAAACACAGATTTAAAATGGCTAGGGATGGACTTATTGATTAGTCATAGATTTCAATATAAAATACCTTAGTTATCATTACTATATGACTTTTTATACATCGAACTATTGATTAGTGACTATTTTAATAATTAACAACAACAGCAGAATAAAATTGTTGCTGGGCTTTGCACATTTATTGAGTGAGGGTGGACCACTTTAGCTTGTTTAACTTGGCTACTATCGAGATTATCTCTAGCTCGCTTTTGCCGAAGACTATGAAAAATGGAGTCCTAGTGGTATGATGTAGAAATTAAATGAATAAAGTATCATTTTATGTGTTGTCCGCATAATTTGATGGCGACTCAAAAATTACTATTTCGTTTCCGAAAATGTTGTTTGTCTAAATATTGCATTGATAGGCAAGTTTGAACGATTCCCAAAGTTTCAGAGCTCTAACTTGATGGGAAGTTGGTTAAATTAACGATCGAAAATTTGATGACGCACTGATACACACACACACCAAGTGAAATACATAAAAACGTTGTAAAAAGAGAGAGCTTTATTCGAAATGAAATTCATAAAGAAATGAGTCATAATTTTCGTCCAAGTAAAAATTAATTGCTTAATGAAAGTTAAATTATGGAGATGTTTCTTTTTATTTATATTTATTTTTAACATTCTTAAACTAAGTACACTATACTATTAGCAGAATGCTCCACTGTTACAGTTATGTTATTATTTCATCGAATTCCCTGACTGAGAATGTGATGAATTGAAGGGTGCACCAGGCCGTTTAATCGAAGTAGTCGGGATCAAAACAAAATATACAATTGAACCCAAGCGTAACGACCCAGCGTTTGTTTACATCAGACAGCTATCATTTTATTTCTTTTCTTAAACCATTCTTTCATTTCTCGCTAGACGCATCATTTATTTGTTCTGACAGGCAAAACACTTCAGTTGGCTGCCTTTCAAGACTTCTGCTTTCGAAGAAAGAAATTTAAATATTGCCTGTTTTACAAAAGAGAGGTAAAAAAAAATCAAAAGAAACAGTTTTTTTACCACGTCATCATTCACAGGCACAGACAAAGTTCTAAAACATACGCCTGTCTGACTGGCATTTAGAGAAAATAGAAATTTCCCACATAAACTTTTTAAATTGAGGCCAAAATAAATATCTAGATTTTGACTGTGTTACTTAATATTTAGTCAAACTATAATTGAACCCAAGAGGTACTTTAAAATGCAATTTTACGTGATATTTGGAGTTAATGATCAGCAGCTGGCGGCCATTGTTTTACGAAGATTCGAAGCGATTGTTGTTAGTTTATGATGCGATCCATATTTAATGGTGTGACGTTAATTGTCTTTTGGGGATTTTGGTGATAGTTAAGCGAGCATTAATTCTAGATTGGATTGTTCTAAATGTAGTAATTTTTAAAAAGGAATAATATAAAGGAATAGTAAGCGTTCTTTGATCCGGCATATTCGTTACCACGTCCTGATGAATAAGTGTTAGTAAAATTTTATGGGAGATAACTAAGGTAAACTCTGTAGACAAAAATTTAAATGATTAATCCTTTATTTAATATGTTTACACGCATTCTGAACATGTGTAGACGATATAGATCAGACAAAGTGTTTCTTCATCCTAGCAACTACATTCTTCAACTACAAAACGAAATCCATACATTATATATTAATTTAATTTATTATCCTCGTATTGATTAACACTGCACACAAATTAAGACAGTACTGTGATAGTTAAAAGAAGTTGTGGCGAATTACTCTAGTCACATGTTTAAGCTTTATTGGTTTTATTAGCGCTTGAAGAACACATGCTGTTCTCCAAGAACATTTTTCTGTACAGTACACTATATATACGTTGTTGTAATATTTTGAAAACGTGATATGAACCGTGAAGAAAACAAGAAACACGGTACTGAAATGAAAAGTGACATATACATTAAAAACTAGTCGAAAATGCGAGCAACGCTGTGTCGAGACCCGGAGGTCAATAAATTACCGAATTCTCGTGCAAAAATCGCAATGTCCAACGTCTCGATCCGAATTAGACCCGTGTGGTGACTGGTAATGATGAATAGTCCAACTGTAGCTCATGCTTGTCGTAAGAGGCGACTAAAATGGGTACCCATCGTCTGGGGGTATAGCCGGACACCCTGCCCCTGGGGATTATATCAGAGGACCTCACGGACTTGCCTTCTTCAGGTAAGTATGGGCATCATGACCCCGAGGCACCCTAGTGATCTTTTTCTTTCCTATGGGGTTTACTGTCTTTGGTAAGCACAGGTGACGCACCCCCGGGATACCTTAGCGATCCTTCTCTATTTTCGATTCTCCTTGTCAAACAATTTGTGTCTTTTCTTCCATTTTTTTTCACGTCTAGACCACAGTTAAATCATTTTTAGCGCAACATAGCCATACCTGGCTCTTGCGCCAATAAACTTTACCTTCTCACTTGACACTTTTTGTCGACTTTTCTATTTTCATAGTTTTAACGTCTAGATCACAGATTTACCTTATTTGGCGCAGTATAGCCACATCTGGCTCTTGCGCCAATAAACTTCACTATCACTCACTCACTCGATCCGAATCATAAAATATGCCGATTTAATAATATGTTATTTATATTTATTAACGTTAGTGATTCAGCTGTTTATTTTGTTATTTCTTAAGACCTAATTGAATACCAGTTTTTGTCATTGTAACTAACTTGTATTAGCGTGTTTTTTTTTTTTTTTTTTTTTTTTAAAAAAATACTGTTTTAAATTTAAAAATACGCACACTTTTTTCTACTATTTATTTTTATTAGAAAGATTGTGCTGTAATCTGTTATTTAACATATTTACCTCAATATGTTAGACATCTATCATATTGTACTACCAACTACTGTATTCCAGCTTCACAGAAATCTGCCGCCTGATGGGATAACCACTGTTGTACAGCTGTTTTGGCATTTTTAACATCGTCATGGCGCTCACTACCGTAATTTTTTTTTTTCAAGTAGAGGAACAAGTGGTAGTCATTGGGTTCCAGATCAGGGCCATACTGAGGCAGATCGTGAGTCTCAGTCATATGGGCCGATAAGATCTCGTGTTCGAAAAGCCATTTGTGGACGAACATTGTCATGTCATGCAGCAAAACTATCCCTTTGCTGAGTATGTCATACCTTTTGTTTAGGATTGCACGGCAGTTTAGTTAGATATCACAACATGTTTGGGAATTTAATGTGTCATCCCATGGGGAAAAAAATTCTCCAGCAACACCTCCTGTCTGGTCTAAAATACAATGCACATGATTTTGCGTGTTGAAATTGTTTGCTCGAAGAATTTCACTTTTTGGGTTGATGTTGAATACCTTCATTTTATGGATTGCTGTTTTGATTCCAGTATCACATGAGTCACATGTCCACACACTTCATTAATCTGTTGACGAATTTCGGCAGCCTGCCTGCAGAAAAACAATCACAGTGTGTATTTCACAATCGGCGGCATTTTCAATTGTGTGAGGCATTTTAAATTCGCACAAACAAACCTAAACACGGAAAATGCTTCCGTGTCGGCGTTTGCGACTAACCAACAAATATGGGTACTCAGTGCACCTGCGTGGAATGGCGACTGTAACGCTGCAGCTTTGCCGGTATTTACTTAATAATCACGCCTAGTAGCATTTGTAATAATTCATTTTTATGACGTCTCATTTTAAATAGAAAGGATTTTATTTCTTCATTTAATTTGTTTTAATGCCATGTTATAATTATTGTTATGCGATTTCATACTTTAGTCAGAAGTTTAACTATCGCACCACGAAAAAAGGTTAAAAAAACCCAACATGAATTATGTGTGAAAACACTGTTAAAAATGTTTTTGTATTTATTCACAGTGAATTAACTATTTGCATTTAGATCAATATGTTTAGAAAATTTCTACCTGTCGTTAAAAACAATATCTGTGTTAGGAAAATTCCCCAATCAATATTTTTTTATAAAAAAATATTTTATATATAATATCTAGCTACTTAAGAAGCTGTCATTTGCAAATTTTTTTTTTTTTTTTTAAATTTTTGCAAAATATTTATATTGTTTTCCTTTTACTTTCATCTCTGTTTTATTATAAATTAACTGTTTCTATTTCCTGGACCTTGAATGATATGGGTAGCACGTGTTACAGTTATTGATTGTCTCTCGGAAGTTAAAAAATGATTGGAAATTTTATCGTTTGCCTTTCATGTGTGTAGTGGTATCGATGAGGTCATTCGTACGTCGTTGACCGATACTGAACCAAAGCTATCAAATAAGTTGTGTTTTCTCTCCGTAACGGAAAAATTGCGAACAAGAAAAAAATTATTGAATCACTTTCTTGCTTTTCAATTGTATTTCGAAACCTAAATTATTTTTATTGCACGCGGTTTTATTTCCCGTAATGAAAATCGATAGTTTTGTAAAATTGAAGTATTAATCAAATGACAGTAGCAGCTTAGTAAATATAAATTTGAATTGTTTTTCTTTTATTTTGCTGAAAAACTCTTTTTGCTAATTTCAAGGCTTAATTCCTTTCATTTTCCAAATCTGTAAGATTTTGATTTTTAAGTTTATTCTTCTAAGTGTAGTAAATTTACTTTCATTCTAACGAATGTATTATGTTGAGTAGCGTATATCTTCGAATATATATATGAGGAGGAGGGAATACCTTTACCATAATTGCTTGTCATCAGAACTTGGTGTTTGTAAAAAAATTTGCTAAAAAGGAGCTTTTTTTTTTTGCAAAATGCCCGTAAGAATTAAAAATAATTTCATAAAATTTCTTAAAATCATCCTAAAATAAAATATGTAAACAAATTTAAAAATAAATTGTATCAGTTTCGTATTAAATTATAATTCTTCTCAACATTATAATGAATCAAAATATTCTAGTTGACTCTCAAATGATGGCGAATGTCTCGAAAAAAATTGTGCACAACTAACATTGATTTACGAGTTTGTAATAGAAGTATATTTTCAAATTTTAAATCAAAACTTAAAAGTGTCCGGAAAAACTTCTTTCAAAACTTGAAAATGGTACCAAAAATGTTTTCAAAATTAAATACAAACAAATCATAGCTCATGCGATATGGGACAATTAAATAACGAGATTGACGCTGCTACTGGAGAAGTACGCATGTGCCAGCAACCGACAGCTGTTTAGCATGAAGCCTTATCTTTTGGATGCAGTGCCTCTCGTTTACGTGAACAAATCCGTATACCCGTAGCCTTTGTTCGCATTAGAGTTATTTTTGTTTTGGCCGAAAAATGATAAATGTAACAATGGAGCAACGAATTGCTGTGACCTTTCACATGAAACTTGGAAAAACTGCTACTGAAACTTATAATTTATTGAAAGAAGTGTATGATAATGAATGTTCATCACGTGCACGTGTTTTTGATTGGTTTTAACGTTTTCAACATGGCCGAGGAGACAATGGAGATGATTCACGCCCAGACCACTCTTCCACGTCAAAAACGGATGACGAAAAAATCGGTGCTCTGGTTCGATCTAACCGTCGGTTGAGTGTTCGTGCGATTTCTGAGGCTGTAGAAATCGACAAAGAATCCGGACGGCAAGCTTTTCCACCAAGACAAGGCGCCGCTTCATTCCACATTGTCTGTCAAGAGGTTTCTTGCGAAGTGCAGCATCCCAGTGTTAGACCATTCGTCTTATTCGCCGGATCTTGCCCCATGCGACTTCTATTTGTTTCTTAAGGCGAAATCTGCATTAAAAGGAAAAAGATTCGAGTCCGTTGAAGCTGTGAATGAGAAAACAGAATGTGTCCGGAAGGAGCTGATAGAAGACTTCCAGCACTGTTTTCAAACAATGGAAACATTTTTTCCCCTTTCTTACGGGGTTTAATGTCTTTCGTAAATACGGGCTATGTTATCACAAGATAGTCTAGGGATCCTTCTCTATTATCGACCCTCCTTGTCAACCAATTTTTTTTCTTTTTCAATTTTTCTACACGTTTAGATCACAGCTTTACATTTTACTAGCTTTACACGCACACACTTACTTTGTTTGACGCAGCATGGCCTCATCTGGCTTTTGCGCTGTCAAAAAATGCTTTCACTCACTCATTCAAACGCCGAAATCACAGTTACACCTTGCTTAGCGCATCATGATTGATAACATCTGGCTTTTGCGCTATTAAGCTTCAGTATCACAGTTCGAGTCTTGATGCCACTTAAACATCTGCCTTATAGCGGAACTGATGCACGTTAAATTTGTCGAGGCTCAAAGTCCTTTCGTTGGCGTGATGTGGAAGTTAGGATAGTGCTGGCTCAGTTGTTGTCCTCGTTACTTGACCGAGATTCAAAATTTTATTAGATCCATCGTCAAAAGTCCTCGTGTTGCTTCTAGTGCGATATTAATAAAGCCAATCAATCAATCATTTAGAGATCTGCCGTTTTTGGAACGCATCTTCAGCACTAAACTAGGTCTGACTGTACCCAGTCTCATTTTTTTTGAAAAAAATTTAAAATTCGATTATTCAATTAATATATTTATAATATATTGTATCTATGATTACTCTGCTCATCATGTGAAGTAATGATTAATGTATTCCATGTGTAATTCAATTTTACTCATGTGTGCATTCCATTATCCTACTATGTTCAGGTCTAAGTAAAAGTTGCCCAGTTTGTAATGAAAAATCATTCAATAGCATTTTTTCCCCATTTACATATTCTTTTTATTGTTTCTGATAATAGCTGTTGAATTTATTGTTTCGCGCGCGTTTGAGGATGTCTTTTGAAGTTAGATTTGGAAACAAACGTAGGTCATCCGACCGTGAAGGATGTATTTTATCTTCTGAAAGTCGAATATTCATTTTATTATTATCTTTACATTCAGTTCATTTACTGTTGCATTGAACTGCAGATAATATTTCATTGCTATGTCATGAGCAACTTTCCTTACAACGCGGTCGTGTTTTTTTGATAATGTGTTTCTATTTTGAGTGTTTCGCAATTGTCCATCGTCTTCGTAGTAGTGAACGATAAAAATAGTTATTTCGATTATCAGTTTTATTTCCGGCTACTGTTGGATGTCGTGAAATCAATTTCCGATTATTACGTCCTAGATGACGTGTATTTGACCATTCAATTGGCGCTCAATTTCTTCCTAAGTTTAAATTCAAGCTTTTCATGTAACGAATCTTTCTTAATGGTTTTTCTCAAAATGTTATGTATGGAGATAAAATATTATTTTTGTACTTGCTTACTTCGGTTTTGAATTTCGGATTGACCTTTTAATAAGTTTTAAAAAATAATTAACTATGCATAAATTGCTTGATGTTGAGCTTGATGATTGCTTGTTTACGAGTTAAATCTGGTTATTTTTTTATGGATTTCGGCTCAGGTGAGAATCAACATAATTTTGACGAGATTGTCTGGTAGTAAAGCTGGTTTTACGTAAAGTATTAATGTGAGTACTGAAACAAAAAAAAATAGTTTAAAAAATTTTAATGTGATTTTACATATCCATCAGACATTCGAAATATTTTACAACGTTTTTCTGAATTTCACTTGGTGTGTGTGTCATCAAATTTTCGATCGTTAATTTAACCAACTTCCCACCAAGCTAGAGCTCTGAAACTTTTGAAATCGTTCTTACTCGCCTAACAATGCAACATTTAGACATTTGCTACAAGTTTTAACGAATATTTAAATTTTTTTAATAATGCAGTTTAGCCCAACCACTTGGTGCGATTTCAAAAATTGCCAAACTTGGCGATTTTTTTTTTTTGGCTGAACGTTATGTCCGCGAAGCGGATCAGGGTATCTGCATTTGACAAAATACCGCCAAATAATTTTTTTAAATAAACTTTGCCGCTATATAAAAACGTTGGTTTTTATTTCGAATTATTTCATTATTAAATTACTTCAGATTATGAAAAACTGAAAATATTAATAATGCTGATCAATTTTTTACTATTAACTGCCATTATAACCTTTTTTTTTTAAAAAAAAAAAAAAAAAAAAAAAAAAAAATCTATATTGTGATAATGAGGAAGAAAGTCGTCGTTATATTGATTTCATTAATGAATGTGATCTTCGATACCTTTTTTCCTCCCCCAAAAATACGTATTTTGTAAAATAATTTCTTTTTTTTTTGTGAAATTTCATCTGACTCTGCTGTCAGTACAGAAGCATATAATAAAATTGATTTATTTCTCTTTTCCTTTTATTATTTATTGCGTCATTTTCTCTGTTTAAACTCACCACAGTTGTTGCAATTTTCAAAACGTTTTTCTGAATTTCACTTGGTGTGTGTGTGTGTTTCATCAAATTTTCTATCGTTAATTTAACCAACTTCTCATCAAGCTAGAGCTTTGAAATTTTGGGAATCGTTCGTACTCGCCTAACAATGCAATATTTAGACATTTATGACAAGTTTTAACTAATATTTCAATAATTTTTTTTAATAAACTTTGTCGCCATATAAAAACGTTGTTTTTAAAAACGTTGTTTTTAAAAACGTTGGTTTTTAATTCGAATTATTCTTATTTTATTTACATATCTTGTATAAAAAAAATATTTCATTAAAAATTGAAATAAAAATAACATTAATGTATATAAATTGCAGATCTTTAGTGGTATAAAAAATTATATTTGGGCATACTGCAGTTTAGCATGCTAATGTGTTAACGAAATGAGAATTTTTTTTTTTTTTTTGCCTCTTAATTGTCAAAGTGGAAGTTGGTTTCTTGTAATAACCATTAGTTGGAATAAAAAATTAAATTTATTTTTTTTCTCTCCACTAATGCTTAAAATACATTATTTGACTTTTGATCTTATTCGGGCATTTTAACAACTTACCATTATGATACCGCGTCCGATCTGTTTCTATATTTAATGGTCCTTTACAGATATTGAAACAAAAGATAATCGTTTGTACGAATGAAAATTACAACTAACTTATAATATCTTTCAGTAAGACTGCCTTTTGATAATGTTATACCCAATTCGGAGCCCTTTAATCTAGTATTAGTAATTGCAGTATTATATCCACGCAGGCTTCATTAGCCTGTAAAGAGTTTTGTATTTTAATGATATTACTCATTTCTTTTTTTTATACTATTTTTTTCCCTTGTCTCTACATTAACGCGAGAAGTTTTTAAAAATTCATTTTTCATTATGGTTATTTTCTCTTAGTATTAAAAAAAACCAAACTGGAGAATACTTTTTTAGAATGTAAAATGCCCCTTGAAAAAATAAAGGAAAAATAACAATTTTTGAAAAGGCAGCATTTGCGTGTTTGCTATATATGTAACACATCGATCAATAACTCCCGAGTCTAACATTGAAAACAACATTTTTTTTGTCAAAATTTTTTTTTATTCATCAACATAACACCTTTTGCTAATCACATTTTAGGGTGATACAATCGTTCCAACGCTTTTCCAAATTTTTTTTTTTTTTTTTCCCCCCCAAAATTTTTTTTTTTTTTTTTTCCCTTTTTTTTTTTTTTTCCGCAAGAAATCTTTTTTGTTGCGAGTAAATAGCGATAAACAGCTTTCTGAATCATCGACTCGTTGCTGTTTTTGTTCCATCGAAAGCAATCGCGGCACCCACTTGGAAAAAACCTTTTTCACTTCACTTCAAAAAACCTTTTTCCTGGTCCGATCGACTTAAAATTTTGACACGTTTCAAGCAAAGGTTAGTACTCTAGAAAGACCTGGTTACTGGTTTACTACGAGCGCCATCTCTGGGTTAGTCTCGGGAGTTATTGATCGATGTGTTATTTAATGATTCCCATTGGACTGTTGGAACAACCGAATGTTCTAAGAGCTCCCGTACTGATGATCCGTAAATTTACTATCCAAAAACAACGAACTTAAAAACAATTATTTTTGTGCAAATGGTGAAAAGTTCTTCCAACATAATGTAATGGCTGCGGTAGCCGAGTTGTAATAATCGCGAGCTTGCAGCTGGCCTTTCCTTCGTCGAGTATTGGGTTCGAGTCCAGATGCCACTTAAGATCTGCCGTGCAGCAGGGCTACTCCACGTTAAATCTGGTCGTGGTTCCATGGCTTCTGTTTGACTTGGGTGGCTGCGGTAGCCTAGTGGTCAAGGTTTCGGATTCGTAGTGTGGTGTGGAAGTTAGGAGAGGGGATGTCAGCTCACAGGTGTTGTCCTCGCCACTTGACCGTGGTTGAAAATTACGAGTTCCGTCGCCAATAGCCCTCGTGTTGCTTCTAAGGGCGCCGTTTGAAAACCTCCCTTAACTAATCTTTTTGACGTGGCATAGAATTTTGCAAATTTTGGTGTCAGCTCGGGTGTCATCATCGTTTTTTGACAGAGGGTTAAAATGACGAGGTCTGTCGCCAATAGCCCTCGTGTTGCTTTTAGTGCGACCTTTATAAAAACTACACTTAACTAAACTAATCTTTTTGACGTGGCATAGAATTTTGGAGGGTGGGGTGTCATCTCTGGTGTCATAATCTTTTTTTGACAGAGGATCAAAATGTCGAGCTCCGTCGCCAATAGCCCTCGTGTTGCTTCTAAGGGCGACGTTTGTAAATCATCAATCTAATATAACATAGAAATTTTTTTTGCTCCCAAACTTAAAACAAATGCTCAAAATGTCTGTATCTTTCTAAGAGGCAAAGCTGAACTCTTTTTTTTTTTTTTTTTTTTTTTTTTTTTTTTTTT
>BMAW01031761.1:0-22726 GCA_019974015.1 Nephila pilipes | reverse complement strand
ACTGGTCCAGGTTTCGATACAACGCTGCCGCATCAAGGTCATCAACCCTCTCCCCTTCCTCGGGGTCGGAAAATCACTTGCCGCCGAATAACAGTAAAATGGCCTTTTGTTAATTTGTTGAAATTACTAAAAATAATTAAATTTTTTCAATGAATTTCAATATTGTTATATTTTTCTAAGAAAAATAAATTATATAAAATTCAGTGATAATTTTATTACTTTTATTATTTATTTATTTATTAAATATTTTCTTTCATGGTATTGGTACCAGTAGTCCTCGTAATACTACTAAGTGAGAAGTTATATATATATATATATATATATATATATATATATATTAAATATAAATCAGTTGTTGTCTAAAATAAGCTTCATCCGCTTAGATTTGTTTATTTTGTTAGTATTTATAGCTTTAAATCCCTTGATTATGTCATGATGACTATGTTTCGCTATTTTTGTAATATACATACACATATAAATGGGTGGGGGGAAGTGATAAAATTGTGATGACAGCACTCTCACTAGAGGGTGCTATACCCGAGGAAACGGCGATGGCGTGTAACAGTGGGGAGACGCTGCTAAGTAGGTGGGGTGGATTGACAAGGGAAATCTAATAGAGAGAGATATGGCTCGGAAGCCCCAAGGAGCGGACTTGGAAAGTCTTCTATAGTGAGATGGCTTGTGAATCCACAAGGAATTATAGAATCTTTAAGGGAAGGATTAGTGGGATCCATCGACAAGAAACAGGATGTATGTATCTTAACAAGAATGCTAATGATTTAAAGGAAATAGTTGGTATTTTACGAGAAATATATGTGTTGTTAAGCGCCATTGCGCTATCACCTTATGTACTGGGAATTATAATGGTGCATCTCTTTGTCCAATATGTAACATTTATTGTCCCATGGTAGATAAATAAACGTTAGCCTTTGTGAATAATAATGATTTTTCATTATTCATACTCATAGACCACAGAACAGCATTATCTCCTTTTAGCTCTAGGCACTTTTCCAAGCTTTTCTCCATTTGTTTAAAGCCTTCTAAAATGTATAATTTCGATAGATCTTTAAAATAGATGTCTGTTTTAGTAGTGGCTTCGTCATTTTTTTAAGTTTAAAATTTAAAAATAGTCTCTGGGGAGGGGGGCAAATCCAGTGAATGCGATGGATGTTGTAATAATTCCAATTTCAATTCTTTGTTTTTGGCCATCGAAACTGCGGAGGTGTGCACTCGCGCATTGTCTTAATGGACGAGGATCCTCTTCCTTTTCAAATGAAGACGTTTTCATTTTCTTTTCTGTTAGTTTTCCGCTTAACAGGTGCAATAACGACGCATAATAATCTTCAGTTATTGTTTTTCAGTTTTCCTAGTAATCGTTGAAGATGATTCCACGTGCATTCGAAAATTTTAATAATATATTTCATTATCTTTGCTTTCTTCGGTGTCCGTTTGATTTCAAATTCCACTGTTTTGAGTGTTTATTTCTGGAGTGTAGCAGTATACCCACGTTTCGTCAACAGATAGGTATCGACGTAGAAACTCATAAAATCTGCGATGAAAAAGCGCCAAATTAGCCCCATAGTCGACCAATCGTTTATTTTTAACTGAGAGTAAAAGCAACTCTCATGTGGCTCAGAGTTTTCCCACTCAATTTTTAGTGCAAAATTGAATATACTGTATATAGCTATATGTCAGTAGTTTCAACTATTTCGCGCACTCTGATTCGTCGATCACTCAAAACCGTATCGAGGATTTTGTCAATCAGTTCGGGAGTAATCACTTCCTCTAGACGTTCTGAACGACATACAACTTTTGTGGATGTCTGGCCAAGCTTAAACTCAGATCTGCCGTAATAGCATTGAAGTCCCTTAGCTAAAAGTGTTTAATCAGTGCTTGAAACTCACTTTTTTCCATTAATCTAAATAAATAAAAGATATTTGATTCAATCGACAAGAAAAATGAAACCATGTGATCAAAATAACTGAGATCTAGACAGCTCTCTAGTGAGTCATGATGTTTACTAAAAACAAAGAATTTCTTGGATTTTCTAAGGACTTATTGATTGACCCTCGTGTATTAAAAAACGGTTGTAGGAAAACGTTTGCCCTCCTCTCGGATCCTGAGTCCGTATACAATTATTTACGTATAACCAGTAAAGATCCTTCTCCACCATGGCAGCAGGATGCTGAGACAAGATATTATGTACTCCAGCTCATCTCTTCTGTACTGGAAGTGGAATGAAGACGGTAGTGAAGATCTTTCTTAAAAGTAAAATTTTTCAAAAAGTCTTACACGTTTAAAAAGTTTATTTTTATTTATTACATAAACCAAAACTTCACTTTTAGAACACCTGATTGAAGTCATGCAAACAATCAATCAACTCTTTTACTTTTTGTATTTCTTATGAAAGAAACTCTTTTATATTTAGAAAAGTAAAAGCAGAGCAATCAGAAAGGCATCGGGTAGGTGAGAAATTAGTACAACACCAGATCAGAACTGTTTGTAGTTTCCTTAAGATTTCACAAAGAATCGATACATTTAAATTTATTACAAGACTTCTGTTTGCTTTTAAAGAACAAATATGAAAATAAAACTGATACATATCTTTCTCCTTTCTAGCTAGTAATCTCGTAAGAAAAAAGCATTTTTAAAAGTAAACAAAAATCTAATGCGTTTTGTGAAAAGTGATATTTAATTTTAATGATTTTACACCTCTTAAGGAACGCAGTAAAAAAGAGAAAACGAATTTATGTAGGTGTTTTTTCCACGTTATGACAAATTTTGACTAAAAAATAAGTACTGTGTTTAATAAAACTGAAGAAATTGAAGAATACCGAGGAAAGTAATTTCAGAGTGATATGTAAAAATAAATTAGGTACTTGAAATTGGTTACAACAATTTGATTTACGCTTTGCTAACGTCACTCATAGAAGCAACACGGGGTTTACTGGTGAAGAGTTTCATAATTTTGAGTCATGACAAAGTAACAAAGACATTCCACTATTTAAATGTCTCTGAATGACATTAATTTGTAACGAAGTTCATAAAAATATTATTAAATCACATACAATAGTAATTCCAAAGAAATTCTCAACTGATAAGACTACGGCAAAACATCCCTCTAATAGTAATTATTTTAATGACTATTCTCTCCGTATTCGGTACAAGCATAACCAAGGAAAAGTATACTGCTGTTTGTAGAAAATGCAACACCATGAAAGAATCATCAGAATCAAATGAAATTTAATGCAGAAACGACTTGTACTGATACAAATAAATGATGAAATTTTCAAAACAAAAGAAACAAATTAAGCGTCCGAAATCAGTATTTGGTGCAGCCACCATGCGCTGCAATAAGTGCTGCTATACGACGTGGCATGGAGTCAAACAGATGTTGAATATCTGCTTGAGGAAGAGAATTCCATATCGCTTGTATGCGCAACCAAAGTTCGTCTTTGGAAACTGCAGGACGCGGATCACGAGCGAGACGCCGACCAACCATATCCCACACGTGCTCAATAGGCGACATATCCGGTGAATAAGCAGGCCAAGGAAGAAGTTGCATGCGTTGTGCTGAACAGAAGTCTCGAACAGTCCGCGCAACATGTGGGCGTGCATTATCCTGCTGAAAGATAGCTCCAGGGATGCCTTGAAGGAAAGGAACGACTTCGGGCTGTAGCACTTCACGGACGTACCTGTTGATATTGAGATTACCCTCAATTCGTATCAAATTGGATCGTCCATGATACGAAATCGCACCCCAGACCATAACTCCGGGTGTTCGACCACTATGTCGTTCAATAATACACTCAGGAAGGCAGCGTTGACCGGCATAACGTCTAACACGAACACGGCCATCATGGGTCCACAAATTGAAGCGTGATTCATCTGAAAAGACAACTTGGTGCCAATCAGCTCGCCTGTCTCTGTGCTCAAGAGCCCACTGCCGACGCAGCCGTCGATGATTCGCCGTGAGGGGAATCCTGTATAAAGGCACCCTTGCACGCAATCCACGGCGCAGGAGACGACGACGAATTGACGAAGCCGACAATTGTACACCTGTAGCAGTAGACCAACGTGCTGCCAGCTGCCTGGAGGAAGCTGTGCGATCATTCACCGCCATGCGGAGCAGGTGTCGATCATCGCGCTCTGACGTCACCTTCTGTCGTCCAGTGCCTGTTTTTCGAGTTGTTCGGTGCTCGGCGGTCCACTGCTTCCAAACTCGCATCACTGTGGAACTGTTCCGCTGCATACGAGCTGCTATTGCGCGATAGGAAAATCCTCCTTCTCGAAGGCCGATTATCCTCCCTCGTTCAAACTCCGTAAGTTGCTTGAATTTCTTATTCTTCCGTCGTGGAGGCATACTCAGGTCTCACTAAACGTTTGCCACTAACAAATAATCATAGACTTTTTTCAACGTCCCGCTACAGCACTTTATTTATACGCTTTCAGCATCAATTCAGAGGGCGCTGCGCGCGTCGCGCACGCGCGATGGCTCTGAAACTTTATAAATTTGCATAATATCCTATAATTGACATTTGCTGCGAATTTCATTTGATTCTGATGATTCCTTCATGGTGTTGCATTTTCTACAAACAGCAGTTTATATTCGCGAAAGTCAATATTTTGTTTGAATTATTTTAAGAAATGTACTACGACTAGAAAATGGAACGTTATGGCTAACTTCGAACTTGTGGGAAAGGGAAGAAAACAATAATCCGTTTGAAAAATCGGAACTATAAAAGTACTTGTTAAAAAGACTTCTAAAAAGAAATAATGACAAATGTGTGAAGAAAAATGAGGTCATTGTATCGATAAAATTTTCGATTACTTATCAAAAAAGCCCTTTGAAAAATACAAATGTTCATTTTATTTATAAAAGCTCTGAGTAGGAGATGTGTGTTTTCGATTAAGCAAACTTTGTTATTCATACTTCTGATACGCTACGTCTCTGCCGATATGATTCCGAATGATACTTGTTTTCTTATACACGTTGTTTAATCTTCCTTCCTGGTCGAAGGTTCCATGCTGATACGCTACTCGTACAAGATGCCATTACTGTAAGTGGAAAACTAACAAACTACTTTGTATCGAAATAATAAAGGCTGAGATTGTTTAAACCTTTAGTTATAGTACAGAAACTATAATGATTACTCCTTTTTCCGAGATATAATTCGTTTTACAGGAATCAAATAACATTTTATATTTTTGAAATTAATTTTGCTAGCCCAACTTTTATCTTGCAGTTATATTAAATAGATTTCAAGAAATTACACAGTTGGTAAATGAAGGATTAAGAAAACAAAGTAATTTAAAAAGGTATTGTTTATTTTTTCATGCTGTCGCAATATGAGAGAGGGTGATGGTTAAATTTTTATCGAATCCTCTCTTACAGAAAATATTTAATTAATAATTGATTCTTGAAACGTCTGCAATAATTGAATATGGCAAAGTAAAAAAAAAGCAGCCAATTTCTTGTTTCTGGTAAAAAGTCTTTTGTATCACGGGAATAACATTTCATATGAGTTTCGTAATTAAATTTTACTTTTCTGTAATATCCATGATAAATGTACTTTTCCTTTTAATATTGTTCCATTTCCGATCCTTTCCTAAATACATATATAGGAGGGCTGTTTTTTTTCAAATCTCCGATCGAACACTATAATGACCAGGAATGGGGCAGCTAGCTGGTGTGTGCAATGTGCAATAGGCTATTGCGCATCTCCCACTATACATGCTTTGTCATTGCTGAGTCCAACACTCCCTTTCTTGTTGAATTGTAGTCACGTAAGCGTGGTTGTTCTATTGATTCACCCGCCAAGTATGAATTGCGAAGTGTTATTCGTTTCTTGCAGGCAGAAGGGAATAATACAGCGGAAATTCATCGAAGAATGAGTCCATTGTTTGGAGACAGCTTTATGAGTGATGGTATTGTTCGTGAATGGTGTCGAAAGTTTAAAGATGGCCGAACTGCTTCCCCAACACAACGGCTTCTTGAGCAATTTAAATGGGACATTTTCGAACATCCACCATATAGTCTCGACCTAGTGCGAAGTGACTTTCATCTCTTTCCTTAATTGAAGAAGTGGCTTGGGGGGGGCAGCTCTTCCAAACAGACCAGGAGCTCAGAGAAACATTTTATGAAGAGGGTATTGCAAAGCTCGTTCACATATATGACAAGTGATTCAATCGTCAAGGTGATTATGTAGAGAAGTAACCTTTGTTGTACATTACTTTTGGTAATAAAATTATTTTTTTATATTCATCCGTCATTTTATTATAGCCAATCGGAGGTTGAAAAAAAACATCCAGTTTATATATATATATATATTTTCTAACAAGATTCGAATTAAATTTATATTGGACTGTTTCTCAACAACATTTATATTACTTATTTCCCTTTTTTGAATCGGAGAATTATACCGTTTCAATAGATCACGATAAGTTCAAGTTATGCTTCGAAACCACCGAATGAGAGAACAGCAGGTCCTTAGATCCCCATCCCCCGATGTGAAGGAAAATGAAATGAAAATCACACAGTGACAATACAAGATGCCAAAATCTAAACAAATGTGTGTGCTACACAACATTTATGCAACTTATCTCACCCGAAATGTGTTGCGGTTACCGTATTTTCTGCACATTTTATACATCGAATAGTACTAGAAAGAGGTGGTCATGGTAGCGTTGTGAGCACGATCGCTATCTCGCGACCAGCGCTGTTTCCTTCGAATTGCGGTTTCGAATTCACTGAAGACCCGTCGTCCAGCAGTTCGGATGCTTATTAAAACTATCGGGACTCACTTGGTGTAGAGTCACAGCGAAGAGAGGGAGGTTCCAGCTCAAATATCGAACTCGTCATTCGGCTCAGATTCAAAATGAAAAGATCCGTCCCCAATAACCATCACGTTGCTCTTAAATATGACAATCAATAATGATACTTGTGTTCTTTACATGAAATACTGTTTTTATTAAGTGTCATTATCGTAGGATAGATTACGGTTGCTATAAAAAAATTAAAATATTTCCATTCGTTTGTGCATAATATAGATTTTTTTCCCTTCTTTTCAATAGAAGTTATTATTGGAGTTCGAATGAATTGTGGTAATAATTAACATTTCGAATATATAAAACCAATAAATCCTTCAGTCCAGGTTACTTATTTAAACATGGTGGAAGTTCGAAACGTATTTCGGAAAGTTTTTCCGAGATTAATAAACTGACTGCTTTCACAGATATAAATTCATTGTTACAGGTAATCGATTTGATTTATCTGCTTTAATAGGAAAGAAATCCATTCACTATAAATTGGTGGAGAGATAATATTTAAAATAACAAAATATATTAAACTAGATTCTTTTGCAAAAGCTAATATTTCTCTCTCTGAAATAAGCGATGAGAATATCAGAAGGGGTTTTTGAATAGTTCGGCTGAACCATTGAAACGGCTTAGTTTAGTTCAGTGTTTATTAACGTCGCACTAGAAGCAGCACGAGGGCTATTGGCGAAGGACCTCATAATTTTGAACCTCGGTCAAGTGACGAGGACTACACCTGAGCTGGCATTCTCCTGTCCTGAATTCCACACCACGCCAACAGGAGGACTTTGGGTCATGACAGATTTAACGTGCATCAGCCCCGGCTACACGGCGGATCTTTAATGGCATGAGCTCGAACCCGCGACTGAACGAAAACCACTGGCCACGATCACTAAGCTATCGCCACCATACCATTGAAACGGCATGAAATATGCATTTTGATTTAAAAAAAAATATATGACAAAAGAAACAGACTCGTTTTTTAAAAAAATACTTTAATTTATAGTGCATTACATTACAAAGTGTTTCATAAAGTTTTGAATTCAGTTTTAACAAAATGCAAATGAGAAAAAAAGGTTTAACTTGCAAAGAGAAAATTATCTAATTTAAGGTAAAAACGAATTAAAAGGGGCTTTATTCGAATGACTAAATTAATATATTTTTCAGACATTTGATCTCGTCTTAATTTTGTTGCTTTCTATGGAACCAGAATTTAAACGTCTTCTACTTCTATGGAATAAACTACGAAAACTATACTTTATGCCAATATCACAAAAGGGCAATTAAAAAGGAAATGATTTTTGAAAAAGATTGAGATAGTGTTGCTTTTTTACGGATGCTCGGATGGGCTCTAATAAGAGTAAATATAAAAATGCTAAATAAAATAAGGACTAGTAAAAAGAAGGAGTGTAGGAAAGAAGTAACATAAAATTTGAATAAAGTAAAAAAATTATATTAGTTTTATAAAACTTATTTTAATTTCCTAAACTTGTGGTATCCATAAACTCTTAACTAAAAGTAATCAACTAAAATATTATAACGTCAAAGCAAAATGTTTTCTGAGGCTTTTCTTTCTTTTATTGAACCCGTGATGAGAGCGAAAAGTTTCATAAATGCTCCCTGAAATGCGTATACCTTGTTTTAACAGAATACCAGAATTAACAAAAAAAAAAAAAAAAAAATGTTAACAAGAGAGTAATTTATGCCCGAACTTCTTATGTTTGAATGAAAATTTTGATTTAAAGAATAATTACATGAGCACATGCAAACCTGAAATTTAGAAATAAGAGTACATTAATAGATATGATAAGAGTAGTAAGGCATCCACAAGGAAGCTGAAAAATATTTTTCAATTCAAATGAAATTATATATAAAAGAAAGTTTTCAAATTCAGTCTTTATATCTATCCGCGTCCTTATATAGGAATGAGGAAAACAAATTTCGTTTTCCTTAGTTAAAAAAGAAATGGAAAAAATGCAACTTCAAAAATGGACGTTTGAATTAATATTAGAATGTCATCTCGAGCACGAAGATTCAGTCTATACTATTTACATAGAAATATGAATATATGACGAAATTAACAAGCATTCAAAGTGTTTCAAATCAACCTCAGCTAATTATAAACATTAAAGGCTTGAAAAGATACGAGTTTAAATATATGTATGTATTCGTTAAAATAACACATCTTACAAAAATAATAATGATTCGACTTAATTATTATTGTTGTTTGAATTCGATACTTGTAACGGGTTGAAATGAATCCTCATCAATACCCACTTAAAATTATGACTATTGTAGATCAAATACCAGGTTATATATTTGACTCAGAAATTTGTAAAACAATGACTTGCTCAAAAGTAGCACATTTTTTCTATAACTAACGAAAGCCTAATTTATTCACTTTCTGAAGATGGATACTTTTTTCAGATGTTTAGTACATTTCTTATTGCTGTATGTTTTCCATGTTTCTGTGCTGTAGAATTACCCATGCATACATTGATAGAATTTCAGTACATTGGAATTCGTTTAACACTTTAAATACATTGCTCTTCAGGATGGAAATATTTCTTATTGATGTGTAATCAAATTGATGTATCTATCATATTGATGTATTTTAATCCTGTGTAATCAAAGTAAGAGTACTTCTAAAAGCTTCAAAAATCAGCCGCCTTTCAATGCATTCACTCGTATCCATCTGATATCAACTTTTCTGTAACCTTTTCCTATGGATATATTCCCTCTTTGAAGTACGCATGTTTCAGTTATTCATTTCTTCCATATCCGAACATATTCCCCCTTTAATAAATCTGATATTTTCTTTTCCGAGATATCTCACTGTAAAAAATTTTCTCTCCCTTTCCCCAGGTATTTAAAACTGCATTTATTTAACCCTTTCTTCTTTCACTAAGTAATAACAGAAATTTTCTGTATACAGATGGCATCTACAATAGTCAAAATAAAAATAAATAAACAGAAATCATGTTAAGGAGTCTCAGATGTGATAAATTTATCTCGACAACTTGAAATGAATACAATTTTCTACAGACGATAATTATTGGAAGTTAAAATTAAAAATAAATACTTTAATATGTCTACACATGCTACGTATAGGAATAAATTGCTGAAAATATTTAAAATATATTCTCAATTTTTTGTTTATCTCTTAAAAAGGAAATAAAATTTAAAAAAAAATAAATAAATAAAGTATTTAAAATATTTCAAACTCTCAAGAAATTAAGCATTTTTCACTTTTTAAGCAATAAACAAAAATATAACACTAAATTTAAACACAGTTTAAAGACACATTATAATTATAGTATCTGTAAATGTTACAATGTCTAAGCATCTCAGTTTTTGCTATATCTAGCGCGCAAGTGAAAAAAAATATCACTCAAACCAAGAAAATCGCGTTTAAAGTTGCAATGTTAAATTTTGAAACTTACAGATTAAAATGACCCATTGCCCCAACAATTATCTTTCGTTAGTTGATTGCATTTTTTCCCCTTGAAAGCCTTAAAGGATGAGGCAAAACTCCCTCTTCTTTAATTCTGGATTCTGAGTTTGCCACATTCATCCAGAGATTTGTAAATATTCTTTTCTATTTTTAAGCCAAATATGAACGTAACATAAACAATCATTTGGCTACACCCACTGGCATTTCCGTTTTAATGGCTAAGTTTATCTATCAAACTATCTGTCAGCGTGCCTTTACCGCCAATAGTTTTACCTTCAGTAATATCCTTTTCCCACGTATTAATGTCAGCTTCTTAAGTCTTGTGCTCATCCTCTTTTGCACATGTCTCACGCATTCAACCTTTTGAATTAAATGACCGACCCCTTGCAGATTTATTTCAGAAAAGGCCCTGAATGTCTCAAGATCACAGTCTTCTAAATAAAAGGAATATTTTAGGTTGTGAAGCTTTTAGGAACTATTACAAATTCTCAACATTCCATATATCTCCATCCGACCTGGGATCAGAATAATTTTTTTTGCATGAATTCCTAAGGGTCTCTCTGCCAATTCCTCTATTTGAAACCGAATGTTATACCTTTGAAGAGGTCAGTTATTTTACAGCACTTCCCTTTCTAATACTTTTTCGGTTCTTACATCTACCTCGGTGCATATTCAAATTAATGACGAGGGACTTCTGGTCTTCCAGATCAGACGAGGGACTTCTGGTCTGATCGGATGTTATACATAATGTTTTCAAGTCCTCTAAATGTTTGCCAATACATGCCATTTCTAAAACCATTTCTAAGGCCAATTTGGAGCCTTTCCTTATTGTCAGTCGTTTCTCAGTTTGTAAAAGAGCTGAAAATCCCACAATTTTTACAATTTATTCAAAAATGAGAAGGTAAACTACGACTTGATATAGTCTTGCAGAATGGAATTGAATCCAATATTCTTTATCTCTTAAACTTTCACTTGCTTCAGAAAGATTATGTTCCTAAGTAAACTGAACACAAGTGAAACTGCTGCTAGATGCATACTTTCAGTTCACTTCAATCTTTGGTACAACATTCGTATCAGTTAAATTATAAATTCTTGTTTTCACAAACTGATTTCAATAGAATTTTTTTTTCTTTGCACTAAGACGTTCTTTTCGATAGGAAATTATCCATTTCATAAGTCAAGAAAAGTTTCAACAAAATGCTGATGAATTCACGCCATTAAGTTAAATCTATGTGCAAAAATAAACAAATTCAAATAAAATTAAGCAAAAATATTGTGCTGAATTGTTCGCTTTCTTCCAATAAATCTTAGATTTGAAATATTTTAATGAGGTTTACAAAGAAACAAAAATTGAATTGTAGACATGTACCAAAAATTTTTTGGCGAGTCATCTGCCCATTTAAAGCTGATTTTATTCAAACACACTTTAGAATTTTGCAAATAAATTTTGATCTTTTTTAAATACTGCTAAACGTATAAATTCAAAAATATTTCAGCTTGAAATGAAAAATAAAAAACAATTTTTTTAAAAAGAAACACGATAAATTTGAAGTTCAACTCCCTAGAATCTCTTTCACAAAGAGCAATTTTCAATGCAGACGAATCTGTCACCCGTTAAGATAATCTTTTCATTTATTGCAGAGAGTCTGGTATGTCACCACTTCCCAGCCTTTATGAGCTCTGGCATAGAGATGATGCCTCAAATATTCCGTACCTGTTACTCAAGCTCAATTCGCTTCGATTCCCTTTTTATTCAATTATTGTTGCCACAAGATAACTGTGAAATTAATAATGTATTCAGCCTCTATACTGTATATGAATAATAGATAAAATCCTGCTATCTATTTTCCTTCATTGATTATCAATTGTTTTAATCGCTCTACATATTTAATAAAATATAAATATGATGTAAGGTATAGAACCATATTTCTTGTGTGAAATAAAAGTTTGAAAACATTATTTTACTTTTTTATGAAACATTATGTGTCTCAATTTGGTCTAATTTGTAGCATTTTTTCAGATACAAAATGTGTCATATAAATTTCCTTTACTGGGATGAATAATATAAGCAAATGAAAATAATTCATCTGAACCTTCATACTGAGTTGAAGAAAGTTTATTTTGCCAGTACGGTCAATTAGATCCGGTATGTGTCTTATATTTATTATAAGTCATAAGAAATACTTTTAAGTTGTATTTCTTTTGAAAATTTTAATGTAAACAACATATTTTCTATGTTTTTTGACTCATCCCCCACGTTTTCTTTCCTCTTATCCCTTCTAATCTTTTATTTCTATAAACAGTGTTTGTGATTTTAAAGTTGGGGAAAATTATTTTTTAAATTATAAATTTATTATGGTTTTCTTTCGTTTTCCTAGATATCCCCCCCCGGCAATCTTGCTTTACTTTACAAATTTATATCTTTTCGCAAAGAGATGCTGATCAAAAAGGTGTATCTCACGTGCATTTTTCCCCCCTCTGTTTGGAACACATTCATTCAATCTTCTCCTTATCCATGTTCGTATATTTTCTTGTGTTTTTTCACTTAAGGCAGTTTTCAATTCTTTATTTATTGTCTCTCTAGGACATTCTTTTCATCCTGATATTTCTCTGACGTTTAGTAATTTTTTTCTTAGAAGTTGCTTTAGATAAAGCTTCATTTGTATTTCTTGTTTTGATTGCGAGAAGGACTTATAAAAATAAAAAAAAAGAAATATATTGATTGGTCTATTGTACTACAGAATATTGGACCAGGTCTATTGTGTACTATAGAATAAACACACTGACTATTTCTTAGTTATACTTTAGCATTTGTTTGTTGTACCTGTTCCACACACACCTTTATATATAATTTTATTATTATATATAAAGGTGTGTGTGGAACAGGAAGAAGTTTCTCTTCTTTCTCATCTGAGACTTTGGCATCCTGATTTACTGTCGAAAGGAGGATTACGGACTTTTTCGTTTTCGGTATATGTGGAATAATAATCATATTAGGTTAAAAAGGGGAAAAAATGTTTCTCTGACGTGTATCAAGCACTATTTAAAACACAGACCATCAAAAAATACTAAATTTATTTTTCAGATATTTTTATGCGTATTAGTAATATGTAATTTGATTCGGCCCTTTTAGATAAAATGTTATTATATGTTTTGCTGAAAAAAAAAACAATTTTACCAGTCTGAAAAGATATAAAACAAGCAAATTTATTATATAGGAGGAATACTTAAAAAAATAAGTTATCATGAATGATAATCCAAGGGTTCTTGATTAGTTATATATTAACGTCATACTTAAATGTAAAACGAAGGAAAATGTTATTGAATATCGTATTGTTGAACACCATTCAAGTAGTGGGGACGATTTCAATCGTCCCCTACTCTTCCAACTCAAATATCACCCTATTGAGTGTTCAAAGATTTAACATGCATCAGTCCCGCTACCTGTGGATTTAGGTTGGCTGGTTAAATTTATGACACTGAGTCCACTAGGGATACACAAAGTTAAGATATTAATTTTTTTCCCTTTCAACAAATTAAACTTTACATCCATGACAGAGAGTAAGATAAAATAATATGGAATAAAACTAATGTCATTTCAAAAGTTAATTTTATTTGGCTGGGGATTTTTCACAACTAAATCAATTAAAGGAAGCGTACATTATTTAAAATATTCAAAAAGAACAGAATTAATAACGGACTCATGAGTCATCGGAAGCGATGGAGGCCCTAAATTCATCCAGCCACCTCGCATGCTAGTATCCGTGACTAAGAAATAAATTGTAAAACAGGTTAATAATTTTATTCTCTTAAAAATCCTTGTATTTCACAAGAACTGTTTTGTTTAATGAAATTTCGTTTCAATTTGAGAAATACTTAATGTTTCGAATTTAAATTTTAACAAATTCAATGAGTATGATGCGTAAAAATCTTACTTGCCCATTTCTGAAAGATTTCGTAACAAAATATATGCATATGATAGCAACAAGTTTTTTTTAAATGAACCCATTGATAAATAAGTTCTATAACTAAGACTATTGTTATTCATCCCAAAAGCATTTGTATCAAAGTAGTACAACATAAATATAGAAAAAAAAATTACAAGACGTATGTGAGGAGAGCTTTGTCCAGGTGTTATTTTTTAAGAAAATACTACAGTAATTAATAGGATAATTGATTTCTTCAAATCTCAGTGAGAATTGTATAGGAAATACTTTGGTCTCGTCAAATATATTACAAAATTGTATTCTTTGGAAACCAATGTAAACATCCTGCAGAACACATGCTTCGAATAATTGCATTTGAGATCTGATGACAAAAAATATTTTAATGTGTCCTATTTTTACAGTAGGGGGGGAGGTGCAAAAGGTGTGGCGGCTGCCTACGTCATCTTTTGACATCATTTTTGACTGCGGAGCTGCAAGCCGATTTAAAGAAAAGGAAGGAGCGATCTTTTCTCGGCACACTTGCTTCGCAGATTCCAGACCTGTGAAGGTCACGTTTTAAAATTGTTCTTGTTAAGTTTGAAATAAATTGTTAGCTCTTTGTATCTCGTGTTTTTTAGTCTTTCACAGTTGTTTATCTAGCCTACACCTTCCGAAAGGATTTCAATGGGGAACAGATGGTTGTATCAACTTCCCTTCCCCATAAAGGCAACTGATTTCAACAACATGAACCCTGTGTCTGGCATTCAGGCATTCAGATTTTAGGCATTTAATTTCACTTTTAGCAGTCATCTGACAGAGGCACCTAGAGTGTACAAAACATGAGCAACTGGTCTGTTTCTAATTCATCTGCTTTCAACTGCAAATGAGTGACGCAATTCTACTTTGAAATTTCTTGAAATTATTATACGATATTATTCACTCAACATAAAAGATTCCTATATCATTTTTTGTTAAAATATAGAGAAGCTTTCACTGCACATATTGTATTAGAAGAATTATTTGTAAGATATAATCATCGCATCTTTTGGTATGGGGATGTTTAGTTATACAATAGACACCCTTTAGGTAGATATATTCCCAGGCGATTTCTGAACATGCTTCTCACATCTTATTACTGTTTAAAGTATTTTATGCATGTTGACTATAATTGTTCTTATCGCCATTGTTATAAAACTACTTTTTATTAATATCCGTTAACGTGAACAAAATTTTAAAAGAAATTTCTTACCATACTAATTATCTCGTTTACTCATTATATAAGAACATTCAAACTAGAACTATTGTGAAGGCACTCTATGGGTGTCGACCATAAAATCAAATTAGATTTTTCAAATGCATCAATGGAATGAAATATTACTTAATTTTCCTTGAATAAAATATTTTTGCACCGTCTATAAACCTCTTCCAAATAAATGTTTTTTGTCTTATAATTCTATTAGTAAAAAGCTGCATTAAAACTAGGAAGCGATTTAAGATTGTGGGTGTATGAACGATGTACGAGTAGAAGAAATATTAAAAAACACAGAAGTGCAAATAACTTATGGATACTCTTACTGTGCATCTCAAAGCTGGTTTTCGAAATTCGGCTTTGATTTTTTTAAAATTTAGTTTTAAATTCGAATTCTTTTTCACTGCGCATACGTATATAAAAAAAAGATAAGTTTGTGTGTGGGCTTTGTTGCGGAAGGACTATATGACACAGGAGCAGGGAATTATGTACGAAAAATCCGTAGATACTGAAGTGTAAAATTCGCAGATGCTTTGTGCAATTACAGATATTTTTAAAAGTTTATTATAAAGTATGTAGTACGTCTTGGTTTGACTTACAAGTAATTATGATACGTTGCTGTGTTTTCGTAGTCAATCTGCTTGCGTCAGGAGTTGTGTGTCGGATGTAACTTCAGAAGTATGCTTAATCACTGTTAGTTTCAGTTAATTATATTTAATTTAGGCTGCCTGTTAAATATTAACTTATTTCTTCTTAAATACAAATACAAAATGACGTAAGAACAATCTAATTTAGTTAATTGTATTAGCCGATTTAATCATAATTTCTTTTTAAGTTCTAAGCTGCTTGTTACGTTCTGTTTTTAATACTTTTTGCAGTATTTAAGCTGACTGAGTTAATGCTTTCGCTAGTTTATTTTTTTATTTCGATTTTAATTACTGTGCATTTTACTGATGACTGTTATCGCTTTTCAAACACTTAATGGCTCACTTCTACCTAATATATACTTACTATCGAAGTCTATTTAATTACTTAAAGTAACTACCTAGCTTGATTTCTCTTTCGTTCTAAATGAAAGATAAGACGGTTAGCCGAAACCAGCTGAACGATTGGAAATTCTCTGCATAGAAGAGCACTGCTGCTGCATTGTTTTGGAGTTATGATGTTATTGTTAGGAATATGCTCTTTTATTTTTGTAAAACGATACACTCAGTGAGTTTGTTTTGGGAAGAGTGTAAGGAGTACGGTCTTAAGCTATCTGGGAAGGCAATTTGAATATCAATTTTATCAAAAAAAAAGTTTCATTTGTGTTCCTCTGGTTGAGTTGGAACCATATCAGATATTAAGCTGATAAGAACAGAGTTGTGTGAAATGTTAATCCCAGCCATCGTAATACCATTTGGGTGAACGTATGACGAGAAATTCGCAATTTAATGCCACCCCGTATCCATCTTTCCGGGTCATTTGACCAAGAACTATGAACTTTGGGAAAGAGAGGAGGAGTGAAAGAGAAAGAGGAAGAAAAGAGGAAGAGAATGAGGTATGAAGGAATATTCTAGGTTAAAAATTACAAGAGATATGAAGGTTTAAAAAAATGTACAACTTAAAAATTTAACAATATACAATAAATACAAGGGGAACCGGCGAAGCGAAGGCTTAGTCCAGTTCCTCGTCAGGAGCTCCATTAAGAAGATTTCCAACACCATCACTGGAAGAAGAGTACTGCTTTTTTCCTGTCAAGTGCTGTATGTAGATGTCGCGACTCCACATGATGGAGTCCGACACACAGAGTTTCCTCATTAGCTTGAGATATGAGTTAGTACAGATCTTTTTTAGGAACCGGTCATTCTCAGGGTCCCATGCTCCAAGAGCACCCACGGGAATAGGCACTATCTCGACAGAGGAATAGCCTTTCGTTTTAAAAAAGGAAAGTAGAGGCTGGTACTTGTGGATTTTGTGATTCCTGGCTCGGACGAACGAGTTGTGACGGTTCTCAAATGGTATTGTCACGTCAATTATGTAAAGCTTATTACCAATTGAGACGACCAGGTCCGGCCGGAGCCCGGAATCTCCTACTGACTGGTTGCAGGAAAGAACTTTCCCTCTAAAGGCCTCCGCTTTGTTCACCCTGTCGAGGATAGCATTATGCCTATTCTGCATGGCTTCAGAGTAAGCCATGCAGTGATTGAGAACATGGGGGAGCGTTTCATCGAAGTCACCGCACTTCCGGCATCTGGAGTCGTGAAGAGGGCCCTTCCAGGTCTTTGACGCATTCAAAGGAGTGAGGTTTAATCTTGCTTTGTGGATGAATCGCCAGTCCGCAAATCTAGTGTAGGCTCCATCTGCTATGAAATGCGAACTGGCGGGATGAAGTGCTATGCAATCTATGGCTTTACCCTGAGAGGGAGCCTTGATGAGATCTTCAATGTTTCGAAGACGGTGAGATTGGTGGAAGATTTTCATCAGCTTACGCCTTTGTGAAGAGGTGATGACCACTTCATCAAAGGTCAGTGACGGACAACCATCACTGAACGACCAAGTCACCCCAATTCTTCTGGAAGCGGCACGAGCTTTTGTCCAGATGTTGGACATGGCGTTGGTTGTTTTGCCATAATTTTCTTCCATTGAGTCACTGAGGAATGAGGAGAAGTTGCTATCCGAGGGGTTTCTCTTTATTCTTGGCTTGATCGTTCGTGACAGTTGACCGATCGCCAGGTTCACCACCTCACCGTCTTTCGAAGTTAGCATCTTGAAGGCTGAGTCGACTAGGTAAAAATCTGAGTCGACTGCAGCCGACGGAACACCACAGCCTCCGTGCTTAGTCTCTCCAAAAATGTATGAGTTAGAAGCATTTGAAGGGAGATATAGGGTTTCTTTGATTTCTTTCAGAAGGCACATGTCCACCATATTCCAATCCTTCTTTCCGATCTGAGCAGTCCGCATGGCAAAGCAAAGAGACGGATAGAAAAACGTTTTCAAAGCGTCAAGCTTTTGCCATGGGGCGAGTTTAGAGGTGGAAATAAGGTGGGCCATGCTGATAGCCTCATTGACCGATTGGAATTCGGGCGAGATGTTAAATCCTATTGGCTTTCCGAGGTAGGAATAGTACTCTGCTTCAGAAAGGCATTTCAATGGGCAATCTTGTATGAAAAACTCAGAATCCCGTGCACCAGTCGGGGCAGCTCCAGATAGATGTAGTGAGGCACATTTCGACGGGTTAACTTTGAGCCCAATTTGTTGTAGCAGGGATATTGCGAGGTTAAGTGAATCTTGGGTTTTTTCCAGGTTATTTCCAAGTAAAACTATGTCGTCTGCAAATGCTAGGATATTGTGATTTTCAGATTTATTTTGAATTGATGAAAGGATGTGGTTAATAGCTATATTGAAGAGGCACCCACTGAGAGGGCATCCTTGCTTAACGCCACAACTCAGTGGCATGGGATCTGTAAGGCCATTATTGGTGATGATCTTTGTGGAAGAATTATTGTAGATATTTTTAATGAGCAGGATGAAGTCGGAATCGATACCAACACTGGACATAGCTTCAAATATAATGTTATGAGGGATGGAGCCGAAAGCGTTTGCGATGTCTAGCCACACAAGGAAAGCTTCAGTGTGGGATCTTCTTGCTGCTTCAAGGTGTTGCCCAATGACGAAGTTGTGTTCAACAACTCCGTCAAAGGGAGTGAAGCCTTTCTGGCAAGGTGAAAGAACTTCGTAGGTCCCACACCAGTCTTGAAGTTTGTAGGCTAGACATTTGGTAAATAACTTGTATATTGAGTTTGAGAGGGTTATTGGACGCCAGTTTTCTATTGTAGAAAGGTCACCTTTCTTTGGTATTAAAATGCAATTGGAATCCTTCCATGGAGAAGGGATGTTATTGAGTTTGAGGCAGATATTGAAAATTTTGCTGATGATGGTACAATTTGGATCTATTGTCTTCCAGTGTTGGTACGAAATCTTGTCTGGTCCAGGAGCAGAATTCTCGCAGCGTCTCAAGCAAGCAGCTGCAGATTCAGGCGTTATAATATCTATGACTTGAGGGAGTGATGGAGGAGAGCAACTTGGAAATTGGTAGGTTTGAGGAGGAGGAGCCCAAATATTGGAGAAATGTGCTTTTATACATTCTTTATTGATCGGGCAGAAAGAGGTGGAAGGATTAACGATGTTTCGAACACACTTCTTTCTGTTCCACCTGTATTGTTTTTGAATTAGCTGTGCATTTTGTGAGTCGGTTCTATTGTTTTTGGAGGTAGTAGCCGAGGGTTTGTTGTTATTATTAGGAGATGGAGAAAGGTGGAAATGATTTTCAATTACAGAGGTGAGGTCCTTTAAGAGGTTTTCAAAGATGAGTTGTGTATTCTCCATATCGCCCAGTTCGAATAAAGCGTCGAGAGGCTCAGCGAAAGAAGAGAGGATGGAATTGTGTTCGACATCAATTTTCTGGATGTGTTCAATTTCTTCAGAGATTGGTAGATTATTATGGTTGACTTCAGATAGTGGAGGTGCCAGAGGAAGATTTCCAGGCGGACCTTCGGAAAGTTCCTGGATTCTTTTGGACTTCAATTTTTTCTTTAGTTTGGAGGCAGTAGGAATTATTAGATGAGATGAGTTGTTCTTGATTGTTTCTCTATTGTGGGCATCCAAGTGGTTTTTCTTCGCTAGTTGAGTGTTCGCAGAGAAACACTCACAGATATGGCAGACCCAATGATCCCCATCTATTGCAGGAGGAGGGAGGATTAAGTTATCGACGAGACATGAATGTTTAGCAGGGTTCTTTGCTATTGTGGAGTTGCAGATGGAACAATGATATTTGACTTTTGAAGGTTTTTGGTTATGGAATACGTTAAGATGCTTTTTAATAGATGAGTTTGTCGTAAACAAGGACTTCGTGCCAAACGAGGCATTACAGCCTTCAATTGGACACTGAAGTCTGGTTTGTAGAGGAAAGGAATATTGAAGAATTGAATTTTGCATTGAAACAAAAGGAACTATTGGGAGCAAGGAGATCATTGGGTTTGGAGGTTCGTTTGAAACTTGAGCGCCAGGAGGAGTAGGATTTGCAGTATAAATCTGAGTGGCTATTTCAGGAGAGGTAAGAGACGGTTTTTTAATACTGGAACAGTTCTTGGTTTGGTTTATTCTTGTTTTATGATGGACTATTTTAGATGGAGCAGGGATAGCGTAATTCACTTGGGTTATTGTACCAGGAAGAGGAGAATTTGTCTGTTTATCATGATTTTGTTGTAGTATATTTTGAGGATTAGTGATGCCGGAAGGAATTTTACGGAGTCCATGGTTCTTGAAGTAGTGCAAACGTAGTCCAATTTGCTTTATTGCGATAAAAGGGCATAATGTGCATTTACGTGGCGAATTATTTTGAGGGATTTGAGAATTATTTCTATGGTGAACTTCTGCTTGAACAGAGATTTGAGGATGAACTATTGGTGAAGGAGAGGACTTCTTACAGATTGCAGTAGTAGGCATAGAAACGATTTTTGAAGGGCCCGCACCTCGGAGTTCAGGACGGGCAACGATTTTAAGGTTGCTGTAGACTTGGGATTTGATGGAGTTGCTTGCAGGAGGATTTTTCAGAGTGGATTGTGAATATTGATTTGATTTTGGATTTTCAGATGGAGGCAATTTAGTGATAAAATTTCTGGCATGCCTTTTGGTAGTAGAAACGAAGTTATTGGACGGAATGACAATGGAGCTGATGGTTCCAGTAGATGAGGTAGTTGAAATTGCGAGGTTATGTACAAATTTGTAATGGTCTGCTATTGTAGAGTAGGGAGCTGGTCCTTTACAGCAGACCCTACACATTTCTGGAGGGCAGTCGGGGAAAATGCTAGTGACAGTTTTGTGAGGCGAGATTCCATGGACCTCTTTCTTGTGCTGAATGGCTCTGGTTTCCGACACATAGGCTTTCTCACAAAACTGGCAGTGGAATAGACCCTTCTTGACTACCCTACTGTATAGGGCCTTCTTAAAGGGAGATATTGGAGGAGGACCCGTTGGAGGACTGTCCATTTTTTCTAGTAGAACCGACTCGTCTGAAGAGCTATTGTTAGGAGAATTCTGCTTCTTAAAAATTGGGAGTTCAGGGAATTTTTCCCTGAAGGTTACTTCTATGGGTGTAATTTCTTGTGGTTTATTGGAAGAACTTGACTTTTTGGTAGGAATCTTGTTTGGTGGAAAACAGGACCGAAAGCCCTCAAGACATTTAGCTCGTAAGGGGCATGGCTTATGTTGATACAAGTGTTGGAGCAAATCTTCTAGGATTATTGTTTTGGAGCAAATCATGCACAGTCCTTCCTTTGCTGCGGAGAGAAATTTGTTTCTTGAGTTATTCTTATGGCCTGAATTATTGTTTGCAGGAGAAGAGACAGGTTTTGGAGGAGGAGACAGATTATTGTTTAATTCTCCATCTAGAGACTCTTGGGAATTTGTGAGAATTAGATCCAAAATTGATATGTCTTTTTCTTTTTCTTTTTTGAGGCAGGAAGAACTTGACGTTATATTTTTTACAGAGGCGGGATTTAGGATATTGGCTTGAATGATGATAGGAGAAGACAATTGCTCCTGGACCAGGCTATTGTTGGAGTTGAATTTATAAGAAAGATGTGGCTGAGAATTTGGGATGTTGGGTATAGGAGTTGAAGCGTTAATTACTGAATCTTCAGAAGAGGAAGAGGTGTTAAGAAGTAAGTCCTCTTGTAATTCCAGAAGAGAGGAAGTAGCTGGAAGGACGTTACAACTTTTTGCATTTATATGGGTGATTGAATCCAATAATTCTTTGATGCATGCAATAATCTCTTCTGGAGGAGAATTTGAGATGGTAATATCATTATTGGCTGATTTAGCATGAGTTTCTGTTGATTCTGGTAGTGAACTGGAAGTTTCTCTATTTTCAGGAACTGATTTGGTAGTATTTGGTAGATTATTCTTGTTAAGGCTATTAGGTGATGGATTTTCTTCTTGAGGATTTAATGAAATTGATTCTTGTGGAGAGGCTTTTTCCATAGACTCCACTGCATCAGAAAAGAGCTCTGGGAACACCTTCTTGAATTTTGTAAACAAGGAAGTAGGTGCCACGTCTTCTTTTGACTTTGAGCAAGTAGTCGAAGGAGTACTCTTATCTTGGATGAGGGAGTCGATGGCTTCTAAAGCTTTCCTCCTTTTAGTATTTGGCTTGTGGTTCAACACATGCTTTTTTAACCTTTGAAGCGTCGGGAACGAGGAAGGGCAAATCTTACACTGCTTTAGCTGTGCAGCTTTGAA
>BMAW01031756.1:48241-68254 GCA_019974015.1 Nephila pilipes | reverse complement strand
CGCTATGTAATGATCATGTATTGTAACATATATTGTTTTACATACATAAATCAAATAATTTAAAAATAAGTATACTTCTATTAAAAAGGTTATTAAACATACAATACGTCATACGAGTCTCCTTCTAGCAAACAGAGAGAACAGATAACAAGTGATAGCTCTGAGAGCGATATAAAATTAGAAATCTAAATTCCAAGGTGATCTCGCTCTCAGTGCCACAACATCTGAAGTCTAGAGTTATCTTCACCAAACGAGACTGGTAGCTATAGCACCATCACGAACCGATCACCCTCTAGTACAAGAGATCATTCCTGACTATATTAGTTTGATACTTCATTTAAACGGGCGTGGTTAAATTACATCTTTTTCTGCCCTAAGAGAAACAGTTTCTATATCTTTATTTCTATTTATCAATCCCTAACCATGAAGGTAAGATATATAAAAAGTGTTCGAGTTATATGACGCATCTGATCTCATTTGTCAAAAAATTGGCGCATGCTACACATAAGGTTAGCCACCACTCCTCTAGTACATACTCAGTTATATTTTAAACTAGATGAAAATCAATTTTTAAACTTTTAGGAACTTTCAATTATGTTTGTAAATTCAATTGATTTAGCACCTTCTGAGAAAGATAAATTTAACTTCTAAACGACGAGTTTCAGCTCGTTTTTTTTAACTGAACAATAATTGACATAATTAAATATAGTTCAGAAATAAAATAGCCAAAGAAGTTGTTTCTACCATAAATCTGTAATAGAAATATTTCTTTTCAGTACTTTTTTACCTGTTTAGCCTCTATCTCTTGCAGGGATTAGAACACTTGCATCCCCCTGTGTTTTACTCTTATAAAAATTCCTCTTCCCCCCTCTCCCTTTTGCACAGATGAATAATCCTCGGATCGGGGGTCAGTGTTGGCGTTTCTATTTTGACGAAATATGTATATAAATCACATATCTCTAGTTAATTTGCTCTAGATAGGTCGGATCCATGTTTATAATCCCTAAAAAACATTATCTACAAGCATATCACCAAACATAAATGGACCGCATCTGAGCTGGCATCTCCCTCTCTAAATTTCCACATCACGACAATGGGAGGACTTGAAGTCTCGACCAGATTTAACGTGCATCCTCCCCGCTACACCACAGGTCACAAGTGGCATCTGGGTTCTATCCCACGACTCACCGAAATCAGCACCACACGCAAGTCCGTGACCATGACCATTTGGCTACCATACATTTTCAACGTGCAAACCGGCATGAATGAAATCGAAGATCTTGCAATAGCTCAGAGGTAATGCAGCGAATGATGTTTTATTCAAAACTAGTAAAATTATGCATTTGAACAAATTACGTGACCTTTTATATAGGGAAAAAGCATATATTTTTTTCTATTTCTTTGAAACTGTATCTATTTATTTTTGAGTAACTATAGCACTTCCTCTAGAAGACAAGCCATTTCCATCATAGACTCAAAAGAATAGAAACGATTTAGGAACTCACTTTGAGAAAAGCATCACTTAAGGCGGAGAACTTACAGCATCGATTTATTTCAAGGCCAACAAAGACACGGACATCAATGCAATCAGCGCCGAAATTCAGTCCAATTTTAACGGAGGGGACGCTCAAAGTCTGATAGTTGAGGGTATGCTCTGAGTTATCTATAAACCCTGATAGATTCTATTTACAACAAATTGTAAGCTGACACATACAAAGAAAGACCAGTATCGAAGATTGAAATATCGGGTGAAATATTAAGGGGGAAATATATCATTGAAAGCAATTCTTGAGAATAAATCAATATAAATAAATATTTATTTTATTTTCAATTTACGGCAACGATTATTACTGCATATAACTTTCAACTACATTTCTATAAAAATATATTTAATTCAATAATTCATCTTTTGCTTTAATTTTAGTAAATGAATAAAATATTACTGTCTAGTTAATTAATTCATTGTCAAATTTAAAGTTGTTTCCTTTCTTTTAATTTTTATCATTGAACAGAATATTGTTCAGACAGCTTTAGTAATTAACTGTTCACTTTAATGTTTTATCGTTTTCTTTAAGTTCAATATCTAAACAGGATATTATTGTTAGCTTTAATAAACTATTATCTAATTTAATACTTTATCAATTGCTTTGATTTTAATATTTGAATACCATATTTATTTTTTGCATAATTATTTGGCTACGTTCTTTTTGTTCTCAAAAGTCTGTTATAAAGTCAGCATTATACATTTATAGTGGTATTTTAAAGACTTGTAAACTCTAAATGGTTATTACATGTAATACGCATTAAAGTAAGATTCGTGGAAATAGTTTATTTTTGTAGTTTCAAGCTAATCATTCTTTGCAGAATAATTTTTAGGGGTATATTTTTCAAAATTAATAAAACTAACAGACAACTATTTGGAATACAATAGCATTTCACTTTAAATACTATTAGACATTGAAAAGTTCTTTAATTGTTACTAAAACTGCAATCTAGGTAGCAAATTAATTTTTAATTATTATTTTTAAAATTATTCTACGTAGTCACAATCCAGAGTTATACAATTATCCTAATGTTTCTTGGTCTTTGGATGGCTGTTATTGTAGAATTTACCAGATTGCATGGAAAATTATTACACCACCTCTTGAATGACGTCATTTATGCTGTCAACTCTCCAACCCCACTATGTGTTTTTCAGTTCTGGGAATATAAAAGAGATAGCTTCAGTCGTGAATGGGTCAGCAGGGCAAAATTTCAAAGTCATAGTGCTTTGATTCCTCAGCTGCACTTTCAAACGCGTGAACACGCGCAATATCAGCAAGTTGATGGACGCTTTTGATAATATTACCATATTGTTTCTGGATTAGAGCTTCACGGAATTTATTCAGAAGTGAGCAGTAATAGGCACAAATGATGGTCTGTTGTTCCTCTATGTAGTCTATTAAGACAACTTCACTGCAGTCACAAAAAAAAAAAAAAAAAAAAAAATCATGACCTTCCATGAGGACTTCTGCATCTTTGTCTTCTTGGGGGAAGATGAGTCTCTGTCCATCAGCTTCTTTCTCATCTCTTTGGTCTCTGGATGATATTGATAGATCGAAGATTCATCCATAGTTACCGAGTGGTAAAAATCCCCTCTTCCTCTTGCTCCAAAACATCCAACTTCTCCCATAACTAGTCACAATGTTTGCTCATGAAAGGGAGTCAATAATCGTGGAACCCAGCAGCACGCTGACACTTTTGACACGAGCAGTACTTCGAGAATAATTCCCCCCCCCACTACTGTAAATAAGATTAGCTTCCTTCATGATCATTTGGAAGGTTGCTTTTCGGTCTATTAGAGTAAAGCCCTCCACTTAACATCTTCCTTGATAGATCGTACCTTGGCAGCAATACCCTGAGTGATGGATTACCATTTCTTGGTTGACTGTGTGGGACATATGGCTAGTTTAAAAATTCCTTTTACATTTCACAGCAGGATCATGTGATAGGCTATCATTTTCCAAAAACAGCCATAATTTCATCGTGGAATTTCCGGGCTCTGGAACTATATTCTAGTGAGTCTCTATCTTCTCCACGCTGCGAATTACTTTTGTATAGAGTTTCTTGAAGTTAAACAAGTTAACATTAGTTAGTATAATTTTCAAAATTATGTACATAAGCATTAATAAATATGCAGGGAGTATAAAACACCCACTCGCATCATGTCACATACTGATTATGAGCGGTAACTAACATATAAGACTTTCTTCCAATGAATAGTTTAAAAATTATTACAAAATCGCATGATAGAAAAACGACCAAATGAGTATGAATTAAATCAGTTATTGCCGATTAATATTTATCAACTTTAACTATCACTTTTAACTGCTTAACATGTAAATAACTCCAAATATTCTTTCTATTTATAATTTGTAAATATTGTTTAAGCCATAATTTTTGGATGTGTATATTCGTGTATTAATTACTTGAAATATTTCGATTTAAATCATTACTGATCCTAATTATGAAAATATTTTTGTATTCTAAATCTGGCATTATGTTATAAAAAACAATTGAAAAAAATTGTGATTCTTATTAACTGTATATAGTGTTTTTGGTGATTTAAAATTATACACGATTTTGAAGCTATACTTTTTTTTTCTAACAAAAGTATAATATTTATTTAATTTCTCCAAAATTGTAAAATAGTAAGGCTACATAAACCCAAAATTATGAGATCGTCTATAAGACGTTAGAGTTTTATTTTTTGCTTGGTATACAGGCTTCAGAAAAAAATATTTGTTAAGATATTTATTGTTAAACAGAAAGCTAGAATTATGCTATTTTATGAAGTTTTCGTCACAATACTCTTTGAAAAACTCGTATTGTAATTGAAAATGATGAAATTCTATAATCAGAGTCCACCTTAGAAGATTACCAGTCAAATTTTCAGAAAATTTATCAATACAGCCTTGATTCCACACACATTAGGCGAATTTAAACTCTACAATCGTTAGAGCTATTGTTCATTAAGATTGAGCTATCGTATTTACTTTAATTTATTACTTTAATTTTAATTATCATAAATAATCTATAATATCTGCTATTTATAACTCAACACGAGGAAAAACAACAGTAAAGGTGCAAACGATATTTTCTTTGGGGTTCACATTGGTAACTGGAAAGCGAAAATTGGAACTATTCAAGCAGTTGATTGATTGGTTGGTTTTATGAGATATAGGATATTATCTCTTTAAAATATTCTTTTAATTCAATATAGATATCAAAATATTTCATCTTATGCAAGAAAGTTATGGACACATGTTTATTAGATGTTATACCGTCGAAAAGCATTTTGGAAGTGATACTGCGTTGTGGGTATATCTTGAATGTATTCCAGAGCTGATTTCTATGGGTCGAGTATTATTCAACAGTTAGAATACGAAAATTTCTGAAACAAGTACACGTTGGAATAGAGAAATCATTGCAAAGTGTCAGCAATTATTCTATTCCTAGTCAGCAATTGATCTTGAGTCGGCAATCATTCTTTGCCCATGTTGGCAATTGCTCTATGCCTGAGTCAGTTGTTATAATCTTGTCAAGTTATGTTTGGGATATTCAATCAAATTTGCGTTCACAGTCCATTGTGTTTATTACATTACGTTGCTGAAAATGTTTGCTACATAGTTAATTATAAGAGGTATGTCTCACATCTTATTATGATTGCATGTGCCATCATCACACGTTAAGGTATATTTTTTCCTGATACGCATGCAACTAAACCATAAGAAAAAAAATCTTTAAAAATTCAGATTTTTATAAAATACATATCTAAATATTGATGATTCAAGCAATATTTATTGAAGAAAAATAGTATTACATAGATAAAATATGTTAGAAGATGTGATGACATTTTACGAAAAATATTGGAGCAAAACTCCCCCTCCCCCTACCATCATGGCTGCAAAAAACTCAGATTCAGTATTTAGTATAAATCTGAGTAATGTTTTTGACATCATGACTTTTAAAAAATAAAAATGAGAGAATAAAATAGTATTGAAGTTGGATATACGTTTTTTTTCCTGAAAACTTTTTAAATATATGCGTCAGTCTTTAAAAAAAATTATTTTTCTTTCTCTTATTGAATTTCGTTGTGAAATAAAATAAAACAGATATAAAAATTCAGGATATCTATTATTTAATAACTTTGTCGAATTCTTTATCATATTGTGGCGGTGGTAGCCTAGTGGTCAATATTTCGGATTCGTGGACGGCGGTTTTCGTTCAGTCGCGGGTTCGATTCTTGGCCACCAAAGACCCGCCGTGTAGCCGGGGCTGATGCACGTTAAATCTGTCGGGGCCCAAAGTCCTCCCGTTGGTGTGGTGTAGATGTTAGGAGAGAGGGGTGCCAGCTCAGGTGTCGTCCTCGTCACTTGACCGTTGTTCAAAATTACGAGGTCCGTTACCAATAGCCCTAGTGTTGCTTCTAGTGCGACGTTAATAAAATAACTAAACTAAATTCTTTATCGTATTCAGTCAGAATTCGAAAAGGTTGATTTTTATAACAAGACGGGAACAAAAATGAGTTCATAAAAGTGCTCTTTTTATTTGTAAGACAATAAACCAAATACAACGAGAACAAAGGTATTTCATATTATTAGAGTTGTATAACGGGTGATTGAGATTACTTATTATTGTTGCTTTAAAAACCTCGCAATTTTGAGTCATGCTCCGATGAAGAAATTGATATCTCATAGCTAGCTCCAAACTCTTATAACTTTCAAATCTCATTTACAAGAGGACTTCGGATAGAGACAGATTTAACTTGCAACGATATTTGTTTTGTTAGACTACAATCTTTGGATTTATCGATCGTTAATAACGTTGCATATAGAAGCAGCGGGATAGCTATAGCCGATGAACTTCGTAATTTTGATCCATGCTCTGGTGAAGAAATCAGCACTTGAAAACTAGAGCAAACTCTTCTAACTTCTATACGACGTCAACATGAGGCCTTTGAGCCCCGACATACTTACATGCATCCACCCTACCCCACGAAGGAGTCTTAGTGACATCAGGACTTAAACCGAAGACTTAGCTGGAGACAATGCTGGGGAAGACGGTCTTAATAAAGACAAGTTCTGAATTCGCTACCCAACGGTTTCACGTCCGTGACTATTACCAACATGACTACAGCTGCCACAAGCCATTGTCTAGAAAGAGCATTTGTCAGTAGATTAACACTAATAAATGGACTTTATTCATCAGATTTTACGATCAGGGGACAATTATTGTAGTAAGCAATAACAATCACAAATGCTGGCGTTTAAAAGAAAGCAAAATCTAACAGCATATGCTTTATTGTGCTGTTATAACCTAAATTCTTCATGTTGTAGCATTTCCATGCCTGGGTTTTATTCCACAATTCATTCTTTTTGGTAACTATGTGTCGATTTACCGACGTTGACATTTAGGGCATGTTCTGGCATTCCAGTTTACCTAATGCTCCTATTTTGACATTATAAAACACATAAATATCTGAAAGCTTCGGTCATCTCGACAGCTAGGGTTACATATGTTTCTAGAGCTTTGAACTATTCTAGAACATTAGTATATTTCGGAAGGGATTTAATGAGATGAGAGAAATTTGCCGACGAGAGGCTCATCAAGATTTATCTTAAGCAACAATTCCTGATTTGATTCCTCACGAGATGGATGTCTTTGATACTTCTCGTCATTAAACTGAAATAAATAGCTATAATCTGTAGCATCTGTAAAAATAGCTATATATTCAACATAACTAAAATTTAGTTAATTTAAAGTCATTATCTTATTTTGTAGTTTATCTCAATAGTTTTTATTCTCCTTCAAACAGTACAATGTTTTGAAGAATGTAAGCAATAATGCAATCTGAGTTAGCTACCATTTTCAGGAAGTTTAATAATCTTTTATAAGCATTATGAGCCCTTTATCGAAATTAAAGTATGCACACATATTTATAAAATATAAATTTAATAAAAACATATTAAAATGTATAAGTTTATGAAAATTCAAACATAAAAAAATATTTTTCTACACACACAAACACACTTCCAAGTATTCTTTTCTTTTACCTGTTTCTCCCCATGTAATCTATGTACTTCATAATCTGTAAAACCGTATCAGATATCCTTGATAGAATCTTATTCAATCAGATTCAAAATATTTTAAAACTTATATTTCATAAATGGTTACGGTTCCTCGCAGTAATTACGCTCAAGGTTTGAATGCCAAACAATTTTCTGTCATTCCACTTATTCTTCTGCAAGTAAATTACAAAATCTTTTTTGAATTAATACTGATAAAATATGTCATATTTTATAAGCACCATAAATATTTATTGCAAATTAGAAGGAAACTTCTTAGGAATTCTTTTTGAAGATAAAAAAAAAAAGAACTTATCTCTAATTGGCTACACAAAAGCATTCTGCCATTCCTCCATCAGAAAACTGGAAAACTTTTCAATATGGATCATTGACAAAACCTTAACGTTTGTAAAAGCAATATCCTTGCCAGACAAGTCTGCAAGCAGTCTCCAGACGCATCTTTTTTGAAAACTTCTGAAAAAAAAAAGGGATATTTACTCCGATTGTGAGCAAGCGTATTCTAACATTCCACTTGTTCTTTTTAAAAGGAAACTGGAGACAGTACAGAGCAGGCTGAAAGATCAGGCAAACATGGAAATCTCCTATTACGCCACTGTGCCACTAAAGGGGGTGCTCAACACAATAGAGAATCTCAGGAGTCTGGTGAAGGACTTCGACGTACATGTCAAAGAAGTTAACGACGGATGGGGGTACCCATTAGAGTAGAACGCATGGAACTGGCATCTTTAGGAGGAGGGAACAGTTCTGAATTCAAGTTCATAAAAGACAGGTAACTGCGGGATGTCAGTGGTTCTGTGGAGGGGTTGCTTTTTATTACAAGAAAGTCGGCAAAGAGTAACTGTAATGACGTCTTTGTTATGTCTGGGGCTGGATTGGAGTGGAGAAGTACAGCTTGTGTGGCTGTTATTATTATTATTTTTTTTTTTTTAGAATTGGAATTGAATTACTTGGGTATTTTTTAAGAGCTTGAGGTTGCTTGTAAGCAACAAAAGTAGGGGTAGGTTTCGAAAGTATCTGGATGTAATTAAATTTAAAAGAAATTAGTGAATTTCTTCTTCAAAATATTGTTCGGTTTTGATAAAATATGCATGCAAGGAGAATAACGATCTAACAATTAGCGTTATAACCCATTAAAATATATTTAACTATGCAAATAATACAAACGTAAATCCTTATATTATGGATCGTTTGTGGATTGGTAATAAAACTGTCTTCCTCTAATACAAAATAATATTTTTAAAATAATTTTTGTGCTTGAAAATGCTCCAATATTATAATAATATTTCGTGGTTTTTATCACATTTTACTCTCTGTTAGCATTCTACTATTTTAAAATCTAGTATTATTCCATAGATTTTTCTCCCTTTAACGTATTAAATTAAGAAATATAGAATATTTCTAATTTAACACGTTAAAAGGGAAAAAACTATGCAACTAAAATTAAAACATATTTTCCATTTTGAATAAAGTAATGAAGACCTGATCTGAAACATTCTGCACATAAGGAAAAATATATTGATTAAGCAACAATATCAAAATAGTGAATCGTAATTAACTATAATGTTTCTAGCGGAAGACATATATTTGGTATACGATATTAGTACTGGAACATTCCTTATTAGTACTGAAAAGTTCTGAATTTAGGTCCAAATTTTCGTCACAAAGCAACGAGAACTGAAATAAAATATCGAAATAAAATTGTGAATTTTATTTAAGGTAACTGAGCCGTCTTCGACAAGAAAAATTTAGCTTATTTTATATTAGGTTTAAATAACCTCCGCATTTTTAAGTTAAAAGCCACGGAAATCGTGTATTTTAACATTAAGATACTTGCATACCTATGTTTTGGTTTATGCAAAGAAAATCACATTATTATAAATATAAATATTTATATATGAGGAATTGATTATCTATAGCTGCGTTTATACATTTGCAAGTCGTGTACCTACAAAAACTTAGCAAAAACTGCTAATAATTTTAAAAAAGTTACAGATTATTTATAAACACAACATTCCATACATTGAACATAATATTATAAAACTGAATTTGAATTAAATAAAACTTGATAACTTTTAAATTTTACTACTCAAATAACCCATGACTTTTTTTTCTATAAATGCTTTGCTCTGACTGAAGATCGTGAGCGTTAATTAGAAAAAATACACTTATGTTTATTATGAAGGAAATAACATCATACAATGATGTTGAAAATATCAGCACTATGAATGAAGAAGATTTTCAAGAAATTGTACAGGAATCAGAATTTTTCAAAGGATGCTTCTTGAAGATCACCTTTGTTCGTTTCTCTTTAGTTAGATTTTTGGCTTCTCTCATTGTGACGTAAGTAACCGTCTTCACTTTACGATTGGGGGACATGTGGGTTTTGGATTCGTAAAAGATTCCTATTCTACCTATGCATTTCTGTCTTGTTCCTTCATTGGTCAGTAAGCACCGTTTTACTTATTTCTTTCTCATGTTTCTAATTTCTTTAATTTGAAGTAAAAGTTTGCCTTTGCAAATTGAAACTCCGTGGCATTTTTATCCTACGATAAAAAAAAATGTTATCGTCTGCTCTTAACAGGAAATCCTGGAAACACCTGGAAAAAGATTAATATGAATCTCATAAAAAGCCCTGGTAAAATCACGAGTTTAGCGGATTCGTGAGTTACCGAGGTCTGTCTGTAGTAAAGAATCCGTAACGAGTAGTTAAAAGGAAATGCGCGTAAGAACCCTTTTACATATTTAGGGAAGAAAAGGCTTTATATAATTTTGATATTCTTTGGCAGTATAATGCTCAGATGGGTTTTAAAAATATTTCCAATTTTCCACAGTGAAGCATGAATCAAAAATAAATTTTCTAAATTTTCCGTTAATCATAAAATTATGCTTATATTGAAAAGGAATGTAAAGAGAAATATAATTATGGGAAATAAAATGTTTTGCATTTCTATAATTCATAATATTGAAATAAAATATTTTACATTTCTCGTATTTCTATAAATTTCCTTATATGAAGTGATCACAAAAGCGAATTTTTTTCAACTAATACTTCGGGAACCTTTTTATGATGTTATTTGAAAATAAAATTCCTACCAATAAATGAAATTTATGTACATTAGATTAGATTTTGTAAAGCGTGATGAATATAATTGAGGAAATGCTCATAAATAATCAGTAAAACGTATAATACTATGTTGGCAGTTTAATGCAGGATTAAGACAATGCTCGAACATTATTCAGTGAGGCATCGGTATTAAATCTGAGTTGAGTAAGGAGACTTTGGAGTAACTCCATATGAATCTGCATAGACTCGAACCCTCTACTTTAATTCGTCTTAGGCAGGGATGGCCAAGTCGAGGCGCATGCGCGTGTCGTATTAGATGATTGATTGCAAGTGGCACTTTAGTCAAACTTGATAAAGAGAAGAAATGTTAGATAAACATTAAAACTCTGAAAATAGAATATGCTTGAACACTTACAAGAAAAACATCAAGTGACATTTTTGTAAAACATTTATATTAATTTGATTCATTTATTAATTATTAAAGTCGTACTAAGCATAAGAGGCTATTGGTGATGAACCTCGTAATTGTAAATCTCGATCGAATGCCGAGGACGACACTGTGCGTGCACCTCCCTTTTCATACGACCGTACCACGTCTGTAGGGAGACATGGGACGTCGATCCAGTTTAACGTGCACCGGCTTCGTTACACATCGGGACTTTAGTGGCATTAGAGCTCGAAACAACGATTCGACGAAAACAACGCCAATAGCAAGTCCGCGACCATGATCACTACGCTACCGCGGCCACTTCATTATACCGGCGTAAATTAAGTAATTTAAATGGGTGGATAAGTAATTCCTTTTCCTCTCTTAAGCGCGAATCAGATTCTATATATTTATCTCTATTTACTAACCCCTAACAACGAATGCAAGACGACATAAAAAGTGCTCAAGTTATACGGCTTATCTGTCAAAAAATTGACGCATGGTATGTAAAAAGTTATCCACTCCTGGTCTAAGGCCTCGAACCTTATAGTATTGGTCGTAATTACAACCTTCATTTAATTAAAAGTTATATTAAATGCTGTTAGGAGTATTTGCCATATATAGTTAAAGTACAAATATAGATCAGAATAAAATTTTTGGTTTCATCTTTGTGTAACTCTATTCAATTGACTGTGTAATTTATGATTCTGAAAAATATGCTCAGTTACGACAACATAGGGAAGTAATAAAAGGGAGGCATTACATACTTCTCGCAAACAAAATCTTTCATAAAAAAAATACGAGTAAAATTTTATATGATCTGTGTTAAATCTCTTCGAATCAATCCGGAAATATTCCAAAAGTAATCAAGGGAGTAATTTATTTTAAATATTTCCGATGTGAATATTTAATTCCGATGTCTTCTATGCGTGATGATCTATATTATTTATCTAGAAAGCATACTTCAAGTACATTCAATGCAGTATATAAACCCTTTCTTCATTAATACGTGCTGCTCTGTATTGCTTCTACACATATCTTAAAATTTAGAAAGATATGACAATTTTTCAAACAACGACGATGTAATTTTTATTCTGTTTAGTTGAATTTATAATATGTCTAGCTTTATAAATTATTTAAGCGCTAGAGCATTACATAGACAAGCCATGTAACATAGTAATTCAAAGCTCTGAATACGTGAGAGTGACTCCTGTTTGTACTAGTTAATACCAAGCGAATTGATGTTCTACTTAGAAAACTTGTAGAAAGTAATTAAATTTTCAGAAACTGTTCCATTTATCTTAAACGTGATGCTGAAATAGTGTACAGAAATACCTTTTCTCTCTTGAGATATATTAAAATATATAAACTTGCTCATCATAAATAACATTTAGGAAGCTTTGTGTTAACATTAGTTAATATTAAGAAACTTGGTTTTAATTTATAGGATAATTTATGCTTCACAACAAGAAGTTTCGGTGCTTGCGCCTTACACCGGCTTTGTGTAAAATTAAAATGGACTTTATGGCAATTAAATTTGTCTTGAAGAATTCTTGCTTTATTTACACGGCAGAAGTCCCTATTGCAAAAGCTGTGTCAGTAATTATAAGAAATATAGGTAATAGTGGGAATAGAAATTAAATTTGATTTTGATTTGTCATTAATTACAATTAAAAATAAAATAAAAACATCGCGCTAAGATTTATAGCCTTTCAAAGTCTGCAAAAGAAATGGAATTCGAAATTTTTTTTTTCATATGTAATAATTTTGGAATTCAAATTCGAACCGTAAGAAGGCTTTTAACTTTGAACATAGGGTTGGTAATTGAATCTACTTTAGTAAATAATCAATAATACATTTAACCACGAAAAATAACATAATAATCGGGGAATTTATAATTTGTATATATTTTCCCCAAACCTTTTTATTTTCAAAAAAAAAAAAAAAAAAAAAAAAAAAAACTGTCATAGTAAATTTGCTGAAATATAAATTCCATTTATGAAGGTGTCATAATGAATATAGGAAAGTGAATTAGAAACCATCTTGAATAAAGTAAAAGTTTTAGTAATTTTTTACTTAAAGTATTAGAGGAGGTAAGAAAGAACAATAAAAATTTACGATAAACTGATACGGTAAAATGAAAATAAGATGCACTGAAATATAATTGTATTATTTTTTACTTAATCAGCACATATTTCTTTTTTCTGTAAAATGCAAATGAATTTACTTTGCCAAGCAATCTCATTTTTTTCCGGTTACTATTATATACATGGAAATTTGTAACAATTGAATTTCCATTGTGAGGTTATCTCGGCCCTTTAAGTAGGCTGCTTTAGCCAATACTTCTATAATTCTTGAATGTATATATAAGTTTAAAAGAACTCAACTGTGTGAAAAAATTACTTCTTTAAAAGTCTATTACCTCAAGAAAGTTATTTCTTAAAGAAGCCTTTTTCTTCTTAAAGAAGTTATTTTTAACATAACTTGAAGTGTAATAGAAGAAAAATTAACAGAATTGAAGTAAATTCTAAAAAAAAAATCATTGTAAGACCGCTTTAGTCTTGATCATTTAAATGCCCTAGAGAATGGTCTCTCTCTCTCTCTCTGTGTGTGTGTGTGAGAGAGAGAGAGATCCAGTGATCTTTGAGAAACTCTGTCTGAGGGCTGTGCATCAAATTATTTGGTCAGCTATTAATATTTCATCCGATTTTTAACAACATGTGATTAGTAGATCGATGATTAATATTCATAAACTAGTAAACGTTCCCTAAAGACAACACGATTTCCGATAGTAATTTAAAAATTGACTATTTCCTAAACTATAGGAAGGGTTTGAAATCTTAGATTTCTGGGTTTTATGACTTGAGGAATCCAAATATACATGCATTTTGATGCTATAGTTCAAGTTTTGTTTCATAAGTGGATTTAATAATTCACATTTTTCATAATATATACATATTTCTATTTCCTTAAGGCTGAAACGGAACGAACGGGAGAAAATATCAATTTTTCGGTGTAAAACAGCTTGAAAACTAATAAATATAGAGTAGAGATTTTCTTTTTAAATTTCAACAGCTTCAGACACTCGTTAAACATTATGTTATCCAATTTTTAAGTTCTTGTTAATTGGAAACTTTAGCGCATAATGTTAATAATTGTAATTCATGCTTTTTATGGAAAGAAATTAAATGTAGGAAAAAAAATTGGCATCGATAGCACTGTTCAACATATTTCCTTTTCTTTATATCCAAAATAAAACTATACACCTTTTTTTAAAAATTTCGGATCCCTGATCACGAAAATCCTCCTTACACACTCTTTCCAGACTCTGAGGTTTGAGTAATTTCACTGTTTACATTTTACATATAATGCTATGGAACATTATAATTATGATACATGAAATAAAAAAAGGAAGGGAAAATAATTTAAATAGGCATTGTACAAACCATACGATTACAGACTGTTTATAGATATCTCAAAAATATACACGAAAAAATATTATTGCATAATTGTAATGAAATATCACAATCAATCCTTATAGTGTATGCAGGATTAATTAAAGAGAGTTATCTTACGCATCGACGCTTTCTACATTTTATACATTCAAATCAACATAAGTTATTAGTATGTGATTTCAAAATGATAACCATTATGCACAGTCTATTAGGTGGGTACTCAAAGTATTGCTGCTACATATGTCTGAGGGACAATTGCGCGAGGCTTGCCCATTACAAAACAGGTCATTGCAAACTGATCCCTTCAGCTTATTTAATAATATACTTCTGTTATATGTCATTCCTGTCCAGTCATGAATACCTTCACCAGAATTTCATCATTTCCCCCCAACCAGAATCATTTCTCTGATCCTTTATGTAGAACATTTCATTAACAAGTAATATAAAAATTTTTTTTAAAGACAATTCCTGCTCAAGTCAACAAACAAATTTTTTATTTTAGCTACTTTTTATTAAATAATTACAATTATTATAAATATGTATATACATATGACAGAATCACAATATTAAGTGGCGAAAGAAATTTTTTCCCAGCGATCTACACGCTTCGTCGCTGACGATATTTATTCCTAAATTTATATCCTGCTAAATATCTTATAAAAGAGAAATTTTTTTCTCCCATAAAAAAAATAAAATTAATTATATGAAAATCGAATAAAAAAAAATTATGCTTCGACGAGATTCGATCTAAGGCATGAAGATTCTACGCCGACGCTCTACCAATTTTGTCATTGCTAAACAAATGGCGTAAGAGAAGCATTGCCTTGTTTCTTAATCCTTCCGGTAAATTAAATGGTTAGAATGCAGTTTAGCCCAACCGCCCTTGGCGACAGAAATTATTTGGCAGTATTTTACCAAATGTGGCAACCCTGTTCCATTTCGCGGACTTAACGTTCAGTCAAAAAAAATCGCCAAGTTTGGCAGTTTTTGAAATAGCGCCAAGTGGTTGGGTTAAACTGCATTTTCACCAATTAAATTTAATAAAATGAATTAATATTTGAAAAAACTATATTAGCATCAAGTGTCATCCACTAGAAGTTTAAAAAAATGTATTTGAACTTGAATGGGTGAATAAAAAATATTTTATTAACGATTGAAAATTTGAACAAGATATATAAATCTATATAGGGAGAGTGTGAACTAATAGTAGGAATTTAAAAAGTCCATCCTTAGAAAAACTGTTTTCATCAGTGAATACCTAACCATTCCATTATTTGTTACTTCCTATCCAATTGCTTGAAATATTCACTCTACTTTCTTTATGAAATTTTGTCTAGGGCAGATATTTTTGTACTTGTTTGTAGAAAAATCCCAAGCGCCTCAATTCTTCTTCAATGGAACGAATCGACAAGTTCATGATGAGCTTCTTAAGAGCACAACAGGCAGTAACCTCAGTTGAAGATTCACGCCTTTGATGCTCCTCTTGCTTTATTTGAGCTGAAATTTTCAAGGTTAGCGTTTTCTTACGTTCTGGTTTTCTTTTTTCAATCATAATCATTCTTGACCATATGTTATACAATAGATGAATTCAGATAGATCGTTCTCTATTCCTGGACAGATTATTTGCTACTTTTAGAGAAGATTTTCCTTTGACTTGTTTCTTCTGCGTTATTTTGGCAAATACACTTTAGTTTCTCGCTGAAAGTTTGAGTTTGTTGATGAATTTTAGTCCATTGTGTTGCAAAAAAACTGGCTTTACATAATTCTCGTAACTTAGCTTTGATCACGTAATTAAACTTAATATTGATAATGTACAAAAAAAAAGTTTTGAATTCAAAATTTGCATAATCCAGCTAAAAGGGTTAATATTTTAGTTGAAGTCTACAAGATAACATTTTGATCGATATGTTTTAGTTATATAATACTTGTCTTTTAAATTTATATTTTATAATATATTTTCGTGCTTTTATTATCTATAAGGTTTTAGTGTAGGAATTTTTTTTTGAGAGGTGTGTATTTCCGAATACAAATGCATAATTGAGATTGCGTTCTTCCTTTATTTTACAAAAATGTATCCAAAATTTAAAATCCATAATATAAGCCGAAATATAAAATCCTACTTTAGCTCTCGTCTTGGCGAAGGAAAGTAGTAATATTTCGTGTTTTTCGTGTTGTAGGTTCTTAGTTTCAACTCTGAAGATTTCAATAATACCAGATACACAATCAAATAATCCAACTTTAGTGGCTAAAGTTTTTATTTATTGTTAACAGCCACACAACACACACAATTAACATAATATTCAAAACTTACTAACACTAAACATTTGATTTTTGTTTCATGCCATTTTCAGCCCTGCTACCGGTCGTAGCCGTCATTCTTTTTTCTTTTTCTCTCTTCACTTCATCATCGTTGTATTTCCTCCGCTCGATGGCGTGGCTTGTTTGGTGGCGTGGCAAGCAGAACGGAACATTCTTGATGCATGGATATTATTGTAATTATCTTTAGTGATCAGCGTACGCGCGTTCTTCTATTTCAGAAATGACTTTGGATAATTGTTTTGAAATTGTGTAACATCAAGAATATGATGGACTAAGAGGCATTAAAAATTGTTTTAGGTTAATAGTTTTCTTTTTAGACCGGTGAATCCTGCAAAAGTAAAATGGCGACAGGTCACATTAAAAATAGGGTTGCAATTAGGGTTTCTTTCCCGGGATCCCGGATTCTTAGGAAATCATAAGATTTATGTACTTTTTCTATTCCCGGGAAATCCCGGGAACGAAGTAAAAGTTGATGAAGAAGATGTTAAAGAAGAGTTTGTCTGTGAAAAAATGGTTTGTTTGGATACCAAAACACTCTGGAATAATTTGTTGGCAAGGCTTGAATGATTTTTAGAAATAAAGTCAGCAATTTTAAAAGCATTAATTGACATTAAAGAAGAACAAATGATGGCCAATGTAGATTCGAAGCTGTAACTACAATTGTAACTGGCTTAAAGCCAGTAAAAATTGACTTAGAAAAATTATGTAGTCAAAATGCAACTTTTCTAACTGTGGAAGGAGTATTTTCTTTCGTTATTGGAGAATTGAACGAACAAAATTCAGAATTTGCGAAAAATATGAAATATTCTCTAATCCAAAGAATTAACGAGAGACGCAATGTTAATTTAATAGGATTAACGCAATACCCGAATTTTGGGAGAAATACGAAGCAGCTGCAGTTACTGTAGATATTTCGCGATTGCCTCGTAAAAATTGTTTGGTTAGACAAACCCAAATGATAGGGACAAGGCTTTTCTGCGAAGAAGACGACTCAATATCCAACTCTTCGCACTCAGAAGAAGAGAGCATGGAGATTTTGAAAGTAAAACCTATGACGTTGGACGAAAAATTAGAGAAAGCAATTTACTCTAAAACAAAAGTTTTATAGTGTTCAACCAAAAAAAGTACTAGTCTCAACAAAATCATGAAACAAGAGATGTAGTTGTTCGACTCGACTGAAAATCCATCACCAAACATTATAAAACTATGTGAGGATTTAAAAACAATTCCTCCAACTTCAGTAGAAGCCGAGAGAGCATTTTCTGCTGTCGGATTGTTCGTCACAAAGCTTAGAACAAGGCTGAGTGAAAAAAGTATAAATTGCTTTTGCTTTCTGAAATCCTATTTTAAAAATGAATAATCAATTTATTACATATTTTTTAGCTCATTATATAAATAATAAGAATTAATTTTGGAGTTTATATGTATTTTTATTTTATATAATTATTATTGATTTTATATAAAAATAACTTGTTTTTAAACTTTTTTAAATTTTGATGTATTCCCGGGAACGACAATTACAGAGATTTCCTGGACATTCCCGTCAATAGAAAATCCCTGAAAATCAGAAATCCTAGTTGCAATAAAGATTTTATTGGCTTATATTTCAGGAGTTGCAAATTCGGTATGTTCTATCGCTCTTTAAGACGTCGTTTTGTTTCCCATTCATAAGGTGTGGGCTAAAATAAAATTCAAGAAGAAAATCCTGAAATATAACGCATTTTTGCATGATGAGGACTTAAATTCTAGTACAAAAATAATTGAAGGTGGTGATGATATGTATCTCGATATTCCAATGAGTGAAATTAATTTGATGACAAATTCGTATCCTCAGATTCTGACATAGATTTTAAACTATTCATATGACTTTTTTCTTTCCGTTTCACATAAAAATTGTATTCAAAGCACCCAAATGCAGGAAGATTAAAAATTAATATTCCTCTTCGATTATTACTTTTATGCGAGCCTTATTTACGATATTCTATTAATATTTCAGGTGTATATTTTAGTAATTTTCTGTTAGCCGGGAGCAAGTCCGCAAATATGAAATTTTACGCTTCGGCTACGACAACTCATTTGCATAAAAAAGAACAATTATTTCATTTAGAATTGTTTTTCCTTCTTAAACTTAAGACATATAAATAAATAATAACATTCTATATTCGTCTATTTATCACTCGCTCTTGGATAAAGGAATAATATATACTTTTTTGCGAACTAGCGTATCCATACGTAAATCCGTACTCGTATTTTAAGTTTGAAAAAAAAAGTTCCAAAAACTATCGGTATATTCACGAAAATATATAGAAAATGAGAATTATCAAACATTTTTAAGCATTGTAAATAATTTTATCATAAATACCCTTTTCCGATTCGTGTAAAAAGGAATGAGAGAAGTTTTAATAAAAACGAAAAAAAAAAAAAGTATTTCATCGTGAAAAAGTTCGATGAAAGAATAATATTAGTAATTTTTCTTAAAAAAAGTTTTAAACACAGATAATAAGGCGTTATCTTTTTCTGTGACTTAATAATAAAGTGCTTTAGGGGATTTGACAAAATATTTGCTTTATACCTAGTCAATATTTAGATACAACATTTCGAAAGAGATTTAACATCAAAGAAGAAACCATAATCGAGGCGAGGAATTAAAAAAAAATTCTTAAAACCTGTTTCCGGAAAACTGTCCATAAACCTAAAATAGTTCAGATTGAGACTTGATATTGAATTTATAAGGTAAAATACTCTAGATTGAACTTTTAAATAAATAATAAAAAAAAAGAGCGTGAGTCAATAACTGAAAAAAAGAAAAAAAAATTACAATCGACGACATTCGTGGAATTCTGTTTCTGAATTATTCTAAAATTGGTAATTCGTGAAAGAAAATGTTTTGCATAAACTGGTTCAAAGGAATGGAAAAATGTTTCATATAATTTCCTAGATCAAATGATAACTTTTTTTTTTTTCATTTCAACTGTGGAATATTATATTGCCCTATTTCTGCAAAGATGTTATAGATCAAAGAGGTGTAAATGCTTAAATTTTTTCAGTTTTTACTTAATATTTCAGTTTAATCTAATATATATATATATATATATATATATATATATATATATATATATA
>BMAW01031756.1:25733-36459 GCA_019974015.1 Nephila pilipes | reverse complement strand
AGAAATGTGTTAAATAACGCATTGTATTGACAAAAATTTCCCTTTAATAACAAAAACATTTTGTATATAGCGTAGGCTTTATCGCGTTTCTCTTCAACTAACACTTTGGGTAATTTAAATAAATTTAGTGGCATTGAATTTATCTCTCAATGAACGAAACGTGATTTATGTTGATTGAATTGGAATAAGTAAACTGTAATAAGCATATGATAAATTGTATTTATAAGAAGCGAAAAATTCAATACCGAGGTTGGAAGTTAGTGATAGGGAGTGGAGATGAAGCAATAAACGAAGGAATATAGATATCCTAGCTAAGAGTGTGAAGTTATCGGATCAATACAGGAATACCTACTAAGGACCAAGGACTCGAACCTGATTGGTTCGTAGGGTAAACTTTATATTATTATATTAAACGTTAAATCAGACGCGTATATGGATTATTACCACAGGAAAAATATGTTAAGGATAAAATATTGATTATTCTAAGATCCGAATAAAATAGTTTGGTTATGATTTATGTGTGACTTTGAAATCACTAGAAATTTGCTTCATAGTTGTTTGAAATGAGTTTGAAAAAGGGAAGCGAGGGAAGTAAGAAACTGTTATTGCTTCAGTTTTATGTGTTAAGTACTTATACGAGGCATGTTTTTTAAGTAAGTACCGTTTTGAAATTAAAAAAAGACGTGCAAAGATATCGCAATAATTTTATTTTTACATGAAAGCCTGTACCTTAATCTACTTTTCTACATAATTTCCGTGAATATTGAGGCACTTGTCATAACGTGGCACCAGTTTTTGAATACCCTCCTCATAAAATTCTGCCGCCTGACTTGTTAACGACTGTATCACAAATGTTTTGACTTCGTTATCGTCTTGAAGACGCTGACCGCCCAGGTGTTTCTTCAAGTGCAGGAACAAATGGTAGTCGCTGGGCGCCAGATCAGGACTGTATGGAGGATGATTTAGAGTTTCCCATTTAAAAGATTTGATGAGATCTTTGGTCCGATTAGCCACATGTGGACGGGCATTGTCATGCAGCAAAACGATACCCTTACTCAACTTGCCACGTCTTTTGTTCTGGATTGCACGACGCAGATTGTTCAATGTCTCATAATAAGACGCTGCATTGATTGTCTCATTACGAGGCAGAAACTCCACTAGCAATACTCCTTTTCTGTCCCAAAAAACTGTGCACAGGATTTTCCGGGCAGAAATTGTTTGCTTAAACTTCACTCTTTTGGGTGATGATGAATGTCGCCATTCCATGGATTGTTGTTTCGATTCTGGTGTGACGTAGGCCACCCATGTTTCGTCACTCGTAACAATTTGGTCTAAAAAATCTTCACCTTCATTGCGGTACCGCTCAAGGAAAGTCAATGCACTGCCTAAACGTTGGGTTTTGTGCAAATCCGTCAACATTTTTGGAACCCAACGTGAACACAATTTCCAGTAATTCAAGTTCTCGGTCACAATGCGATACAAAACACTACGAGAACATTGAGGAAAGCAGTCGGACAATGATGAAATTGTAAAGCGTCTGTTTTCTCTCACCTTTTCGTCCACTTTCTGCACCAAATCTTCATTAACGACAGAAGGACGCTCACTCCGTTCTTCATCATGCACATTTGTGCGGCCATCTTTAAATGCTCTCACCCATTTCCTTACCATTCCATCACTCATAATGTTTTGTCCGTAAACTTCACAGATCTTACGATGAATATCGATCGGTTTTACGCCTTTAGCACTAAGAAATCGTATAACAGCCCGTACTTCACAATCAGCGGGACTCACGATTGTCGGAGGCATCTTAAACACTCAGTAAACAACGTATACAATGAAGAATCAGACTGTAATGGCGTCAGTGCGTAGACAAGAGATGTAGGTAACCAGCGAGCATGCGCGGAACGCCGACCGGAGCGCTGCGGCGGCGGAATCGCAAAACGGTACTTACTTAAAAAAACATGCCTCGTAATTAACTTTATTTAGGTATTATTATATCTCTTTAAATTTAAATAAATACTCCAAAAAAATTCCTGTGATTAATTCTGTGGATTGAAAGCACCATTTCTGGGAAGAATAAGCAAGAATTTGACCTTTTTCCCAAACATGATAACTGGAAAGGAAATAATTTTATCGATATTTTCTTAAACTGAATAATGTGGGCAGTTATACTTTCTTTAGAGCATAGACAATTTTATTTAGAACTATTATTTTTACCCTGATCTAGGGTACCATAGTAGTTTGAATGCTGAAAAACTAAAATTTTCGTTACAAGTCGTTGTAATACAAAATTTACAGCAATGTGCAAAGAAAATTCTAATTACTCTAAAATCACAAGTATAGTTTATTCCTAGTATAGTCCTTTTTGAAACGTACATGTAAAATATCATATTAATTGAAATGTAAAATTTTGAGTTATTATGATTTGTGCCGATGAGAAGGGTAAAAAAAGGTCTGTTTTGAGAAAATATTAAAAATAATATTTATTGAAATGTTTTACCTGGAAAACACTTCCATTTTTACTCATTTGTCGCAGATTTATACATTTAGCTTCTTTTTCATATTTAGCACTATTTTTGTTTCTTTTCTGAGAGCTCGTAGAATTTTCAACGCCTCTTTAACTTTGTGTTTGCACGTAATGTTGTGTCACGAATTTGTCAGTTGTCTAACATTTGTACCCTCTCAAATAAAAACATCCTATGATTACCAATATTCATCTTAAAAACACTTAAACAACCTAGAAATCCACAATCAAACTAAATAACGTCATCAGTGAATCCTGATTTTATAATTTTAGAACAAATTAAAAACACTTCTAGCATTCTTTGTCAAAATGAAACCAAACGAAAAATATGTTGCCCTATACACAATCATCCTTATTATTAAAGTTTTTATTTTTCGATTTATTCGTATTCATTTGTACATAAAACATAATGTTTACATAAATTATTGAGGTAATGATACGTAAATAAGTAATTCAAGTTTGTTTTTGGTTTACAGAAGTACCCTTCCGCTGGCAAAATGTAATGACCAAGTTAATATTACAATAATTGTAACTCAGTCTCTAAAGAATATTGGGGAGAAACTGAAAAAAAATTCTTAGAGTTAAAAGACTTCGAGAAAAACCAAAAAGTCGAAAATTGCTATCTTAACTTGAAGTGGTGTTTTGATGATGTACTGATGATGATGATGATGATGATGATGATGTACCTTAAGTAATATTCGTATTTAGAATCAAAATGTGCAGGCTGAATGAGACACAAGGGAGTCTTAAATTTGATAATTTAGATTAATAAATTTTACTCAAGGATTCAAAAGATTCTAAGGCCATATTACGACAGCATTGGAAAGTTAAATATAGAAAAAGACCGGGAGCAACAGGTAAAAGAGGCAAGGACAGCTTGCATAGTAGGAAAAATTTACGCATTGTCTGGAAAATTCACAAAAGAATTCATGAGGCTGAATTGAAAACTGTGCTTCTGGTTGCTTCCCATTGATCTTAGTCATGTTTGGATAATTTGAATTGTCTGTCTGAGAGTGCGAAACAGACAATCCAAATCGAGCAATTAAGGAATTCTTCATTGCGCAAGTTACTCCTGAATTTTTACTCCTGAAGGTGTGGGAAAGGCGCTTGGCCCTCATTTATGACTCTATTGGTATTTCCATTTTAATTTGAACACTGTTCCTAATTCTTTATAGGAAATTATATTTAATGTCGATTATAGTCGTAAAATTATGAAAAAGTTGTTCATAATCAACTTTTTATCTCACTGAATGAAGTTTCAGCATAAAAAAATTTAAAGTTTATTAAGATTAACTTTGCAGTAACTAATTGCACAAATTTACAACTTTTATAGTATTTTCTAGTAAATTAGATTAAATTTAGAAAATTAATTAGAAAAATTCTAGTCTAATTGCTAGAACTATTTCGGCGGAAAAGTAAAGTAATGTATTTTATTAACGAAGTTTGCACAGTACAACTGATGAAATAGTTAATGCTATATTTTTATTTTCGTGAAAAAATTTGTAATGTTTTGTAAAACAGTTTTTTGTCAATATGATAGAACAAAATATATGAACTAGACTAATTAATTTTGAAATGTCGTTTGCAATACCAATTATTCAATATTTGAGAATCTTTATAAAATATTAATTTTGAGTAATAATTTTTTTTTAACTTACACTTTTTACAAAAAATGCTTTTGAAAGAAAAATGTTCTTGTCTTTTAACACGAAAATGCAGCAAATAGAACTGACAGAAAATTCTTTCCAAATGAAACACTTGTTTTTCTCTCCAGACCTCCCTTTGAACTATATTAACCACCATTAGAAAACTAGTTAAGTTTTATTTTTCTGGATCAATTAATCTTATTTTAAGACACTTTTACTTGACAGATACTTTTGTTTCCTAGATAAAACTCTGTTCACGTCAATTAAAGGACTAGTGTTTTTTGTGTTTAGTGCATTCATTAATTCAAAATTTCAGGAACTGTTTTTGAGTAGGTAGAAGAAGGAGTGTTTTAAAATATCTGCATTTTTATTCAATATTTTAAATTTTTTTTACTGATATATGAAAATAGCATAATGAATCTTAAAGTTCTCTCTGGCATCTATAAAAATAGAATTAACAAAAATAATTAGAATAATATTTAGAATAAATTTATATTAAATCATGTATATTTGAGTTAAATTTCAGAATTTACATTAAAAGTATTATAAATTACATTGAAACTTTTAGCGTTTAAAATAAAATATCTATCAAAAACTTTTAAAATTCTCAATAAATTATTATTTAAACACATACCTAAACGACTTGGTTAGTGAAAATAAAGTTTCTTTTTTAGAGAAATGTTTTTAATGAAAAAAAGATTGAAGTCTTATTTCATGGGTTATGACTCCTTATGAATGTACAATATTTACAATATTTTTTGCGTACTTAAAATAATAAAACAATTAATCATCTTTCCACGAAACAACTTCAATTCTGATTCTGAATGTAATAAAACAAAATAGAATGGTACAATAAAGTTTAAGTAATTTTTAAGAAATTCTAATTTATTACCTAACTTTTTAACTAATTAAAATTCTCTTTATTATTAATAGCTCTCATAGATTGTAATAATTAAGATTATTGAAAACTTCTTTAGTTAACATTTATACTGTTTTTTAATAAATTAATTCATTCCTCATGCATAGTTAAATTACTCTTGTAGCTATGTAAAAAAAAGATAATGTGTGTTAAATTACGTTATTACGCTTGCACCAAGAACTATTATTTATGTTTTACTTTATTAGGTCTACAAGAAAGTTCTGACTGTTTGTAAAGTGAAAGAAAATTATACATTTTTCATATATTTAATAATATTTATTGCACAATGTATTTTCCGTCATCGTTACTTATGAACTCCTGCTAGCGTGATAGTAATTTGTAAGTACCATTTTACAAAAATGCCTTGTCTTTAGAGGAGAAGAACTCAAGTAGAATTAGGTTGACGTATGCTTCAGTTTTGAATTCTTTTCCTTTCGAAAAATTTACAGAGAGATAAATAAGTGAAAATTAGATCGGGCTCAGTCTGAGAAGTATGGTGGATGCAACAGAAATTTCCAGCCTAGCTCTGTGATTTTTTGACGAATCGCCAAGTAGCATGTCGTTTGGTATTATCGTGATGCGACATTAAGTGCTTCTTATTGAACATAGCCAGTCCTTTTTCTTTCAATGCTTTATTTAAATCGTCCATTTGGTGATAATATATCTCTGATTTGAGCTTTTTGTTAGATTTCAAAAGCTCGAAATGTATTGTTTTTGGACGTCCCGTCCTATGCACAGCATTATCTTATTCAGGCTTAATCTTGATTTAGAGGTGGAGGGGACAGATAATACATACTGCTAGTATCTTCTTTTCCTTACAATGTATTCGAAAATAATCCCTTTTTCATCACCAGTCATCCCTTCCAAAATGGGTTTGTTTTCGCTCCGAGCAAACATACATGTGCATGTCACTATTCGTTTAAGCAAGTGTTAACTCTCGAGGTATGCATCTGGATTGTTTATAGACTAACCCTTGTAAAGACGGAAATTCTATTGTATAATGAATAGTATTACATGAATGAAAATGAATGATATTATTTTCTTTCATTTTACAATGGGGCAGAATTTTCGATATACTAAATATATTCATGGACAAAAAAATTAGCGCACCATGAAATAATTGCGGGATCGTAACGAAACTTGGTATGAAGGTACATGTCAGGGAGATATACAAATGATTAGAAACGCAGTACGATTGCCCATTTCGTATACCCGGTAGAGGGCGTTTAACGTCGTTCTCCGTGGAGTATAAAACAGGTAACCAAAGCTTGTTTGAGTGTGCTGAATCGTTTATAAAGGAAGAGCTGAGGTAGATATACCATTATGCCGTTTTCGCAGACAATATGAGCAGCTGTCGCAGTTTGAGAGGGGAAAATCATCGGCATGATGGGAGCTGGGTGATCAGTTAGGCGAGTATCTCGTCAATTAGGCCGCTCTGATTGTGTTGTGAGAAGGTGTTGGGACCAGGGGATCCGAGAGATGTCATTTACACGAAGACCAGGCTCAGGACGCCCTCGACAGACCAGTCGTCGAGAAGACAGCCACATCGTAAGAAATGCACGCGTACAGCCAACTGCTTCATCTGCCGCCATCCAGGCACAGGTAGCACCTTCAATAGGGCCCCCTGTGTCTTCTCGAACCATACGAAGGCGCCTGCCTGAAGGACATTTGGGATCACGGCACCCATTACGTGTGCTGCACTTGACGCCCACACATTGACGCCTCCGTTTGGAGTGGTGCCATGCACTAGGGAACTGAATTGCAGCGGAATGGAACCAGGTCGTCTTTATCGAAGAATCCAGATTCAATCTCAACATTGATGACAATCGTGTTCGTGTGTGGAGACGTGGTGAACGCCTCAATCCTGCCTTTGCCTTACAGCGACACACCGCTCCCACAGCTGGTGTGATGGTATGGGGTGCCATTGCCATACAATACACGGTCACCCCTAGTATTGAACCGTGGAACCACGACAGCCCAGAGGTATGTCCATGACATTCTGCAACCGCATGTGTTGCCACTCCTGTAACGGCTCCCAGGACCCATTTTTCAACAAGACAATGCTCGGCCTCACACGGCAAGGGTGTCACAAGACGCCTCCGCACTGTTACTACCCTTCCTTGGACTGCCAGATCCCCAGATTTGTCTCCAATCGAGCATATCTGGGATAATTTGGGACAGTGAGTTGGGCATTCCACGAGTTTGAACGAACTAGAGGCAAGGTTACAGCAAATATGGAACGAAATGTCTCAAGACATCATACAGAACTTGTATGCTTCAATGCCCGATTGTATCACATCGTGCATTCGTGCTATAGGGGTTCTACAGGGTATTAACCCCCCTCCCCTTTTTTTTTGCCTTTTTCTCTGATATAAATGATAATTTTTCTTTGATTTTCTAATCATTTACCTTATATCAAAGTAGTCATTACGTATGTAAAATTTAGTTTCATTTTGACTACTCCTTCTTGGTGCGCTAATCTTTTTGTCCGTGAGTATACATACGTGTAGTAGGGTAAAAACATTCTGGGAATCAATTAATGACAATTTTTTGAAAATATGTAGGTATTTTTACCTTATTTTCTTTAATAGTACTGTGCTACTGTATTTACGCACTTGTTCCAACGTTTATAAAACTGCTCAATACACTTCTGGAAGTCATTTTTCGGAACTGACTCCTACTCGTCCGTCGCATTTCCCATAATCTCTTTTGAATTATCAAATCTGTTTTGCCGGTCAATGGCCAGTTATACGCAATTTAGATGTTCGGAAGTCAGTTATTAATTACATATACAAGCGTTTTGGGAGATTTCATGACATTAATGGGAACAACTACCCGGCATGTGAATTGTCATGTTTAACCCCAGGACCTATGGTTCTGCCGGTGTGATACAGACTGCTTCTGAATTCTTCATTATTTTTTTTTCAATTACAGAAAACTATTTTGTATTTTGGTGAATAACTTAGAACCGTCAAAAAGTTGAATTTAAGTGAAAAATTTTTAAGCACTGGTCATTTTGATACCTTGGAAGACAGATAAATCATAAAATATATTTTGTCTTTTAATTTTCAATTAGCCAAATAAAGCCTTTTTTTATTTGTCGATGTAATGACATTATTACTATCAATTATAGCTTCATTTTGAATACTTAATTTTGTTTTAACATTTTATTTCGTACTTATTTTTAATTTGAATTCGCTAAACAAGAATAATTTCTTACAAGTTTTTTGACATCTTTTATTCATTAAAACTTAACGTTATAAAATTTAATTCGCTAATGTTAAATTTTGTGTTTAAATTCACTAAATAAATCATTTGGCTTAATTGTCGCTGTAATGACATTATTACTTCTAAATAATAACAGCTCCATTTTCAATTTTTTTATTTCGTCTTCACATTTTTTCATTCACATATTTTATTTTCATATTTTTTTTATTCTCTCAATTAAACTTCTCCCGTATTTAAAACTCAATTTACTACTCATTAATTTTGAATTAGCTATGTAAATTTTTTGGTTTATTTGTCTGTGTAACGGCATTGTTACTTTCAAATAGATTCGACTTCATTTTGAATATTTTATTCTGTTATGATAGTTTTTAATTTATTCTTTGTTCATTATCTTTTTTTGAAACATTTATTTTTATTTAAGAGGTCTCAGGACTCTTAAAATAATGAAGGCTGCTGCGGAATTACTTTCCCCCTGCGATTCTCAAAAATATTTTTACCTCTATTTTAATGACTGGTTTGTGAGTTTTTCGGTCTTTAAAAATATTTTCAAATATTTTTAAAAATCAGAGGGGGAAAATAATGCTGAAGAAGCCCTCATTATTTTTTTGCTTTTTTAGATGCACTTTACTACATTGAAATAGATAAAATAGTAAAGATTTGAGAATGATAGTCAAAATTCCATTGGATTAACGTTAAGCTGACGTAATCAAAATGGCCGGTAGATGGGAGCCTTAAACAATAAAACACTGCTAATAATAATCTATTTTTTTTATCAATCTCAGCGCCTATTATTTCATACCTATAAAAAAACTGATGTAAAGATATCTCTCTCTCTCGTCCCATAAGGCTCTCAACATTTTTAATAAACTTGAAAAACTCTCATCTTGTCTAATCTCATTATTTTGAGTGAACTGTATTTTAATAACGAAGAAGAGGGATTCTGAAGTCTATTAATTGCATTGGTAAAATTTTATATTTCTCTTACTGGATTCGATGAATAAATTACTTATAATGCCTCGCACATATAAATCTGTGTAAGGCGTTCACTTCAGCCATAATTAATACAACATCCAAGTTTAAATTGAACTTTAATTATTTCCTTTTAATCGAAGAACTTAATATACGAAAGGATGTCAAATTAATTTGCAGTGCATGGTATGGAATGTCTAGTTCACTTGCTTTCAGGGCATTTTCCACGTCTCTATTCGGTATATTATTAAAATATGATCAGACGAGTAGAGATAAGTTATTTATTCATAATAAATATTTATAATCGTGGTTATGTTTTTATTGCCTAAATAGATCTTCTTTTTACCAATATGATTATTTATGAACGCAAATATCTGGAGTTATAATTAATATAATTTATTAACATGTGCTAACCTTTCGTTGTTTTGAGAAAAAGTCGTCAACGAAAATGTAAGAGTATAGAGTGTTAGGTTCAAAAAAAAAATGAAATCATAATACATTACGATTAGAATAATTATATTTAGTTTGTTTAAAGTACGTTTAGATTGCTAAGATATATTTATCTTTAATATATTATCGTTTGCTTTTATTTTAATATTCAAAAAAAAATATTAATGTCTACTTTAATAATTTATCGTTTGGTCTTATTTTTTAATATTTAATTTAACAATTGAATTTCTTATGGCAGAATCGTGTGGTTTTTTTTCTTTTTGTTGATAACATTGGAGCTGTTTTTGTACTTTTTTGTTTGGGAAAATAAAATTGCATTGGGAATGTGTTTTCTTTTCTTGAAAGTAATTGCTCCAGTGAAGCCTGGGGTCAAAAGTACTCTTACTCAATGCTATTTAATATTATTAATAAATATTTTCAATCAATATTTACTTTTTCGTGAACTTAATAGGTTAAAAACAACGTTAGTACATGTTAAAATGAAACTGACTTCACTATTTTAATTTTTTTTAAGAAAAATCTTTATTAAAATGGTTAATCTATGAGAAAAGCTATTTTTTCTGTTTGACAAAACTTAAACAAATTAAATCGTGTATTAACTTTACGAATAGGCTAATAAACATTTCTGATTAGGAGCTCCGAATGTCCTTTAATTTCTAGAAACATTAAAAAAAACAATATCTCTAAATCACAGTCAAAAGAACTAACTGAACAATATATTTCTAATATTGTCTACAAAACTAATTGTTAAGACATAATTCTCATTCTAAGACACATTCTCACAAGAACCTGTTCTGAAATATGGCACTTATTCCAACCGTTGACCTCATCTTCATTAAATGGTTTCCCTGCTACACTTGTTGCTTTTCAATTCTTAAAAATATTTGAAAACAATTATATTCATTGTTACGAAATTTGGAACAATATACATACTAATTGTACAAAACACTCAACTAATGCCTTTTTTTATTATACCATAGCGATAATATT
>BMAW01031756.1:0-25633 GCA_019974015.1 Nephila pilipes | reverse complement strand
TTATTTTTTATATATATTTTATATATATATATATATATATATATATATATATATATATATATATATATATATATATATATATATAGAGTCTCGAATTTAAGCCGCTGAGTGCTGTACACGAAATTTAAGTAGCTGAAAAAAAACTCTTTTATTTTTCAAAATACAAACAGGAAATTTATTTAGAATAAAATTAATTTCTTTGTTGAGCTGAAAAATCTTTATTCAAGGAAATTGATCTCAAAGTATCTTACAATTTATGAACGTGAAATTTATGTTTACCAGCAACACCAGCTAGGTTGCTCTGATTTCGCTAGCAGGTGTTTGCGTTCTTTAATAATAGAATGAATGATTCTTTATAGTAAAGCACATGAACACAGTCTTTATTATGAATATTTTTGAATATTATTTGCCCCACTTTAAATAAAACTTCCCTATAAGTGTAAGGAACAACAAATTCTTCATTTCCATTTTCGCTCTGAATAGAACGTTCTCAAAATGTATTCAAAAGAAAAAAAATATAATAATTCTTTTTGATGTAATACAATATTTTAAATAATCACATCAACACAACTTAAAAACGTATGGAAATTAAATTATTCTTTTCAACAATGATAAGTTTTCTTTTCGAGTAAGAAATATCTTGAGTTTCGTATTAAGATTTTCGTACCCAGCTGCTAACACTTCAACTAACTGTTAGCAAATTCAGCAAACTATAAAGAATACACTTTACGTAAGAGGAAAGGAAATCCCCCAAAATATCAAGAAAAACGAAACATTTTTCTATTAGATTTAAGTTTCAAAAGATCTAGTCTCTTCTGTTTCTTAAGTCGAACAAAATCTCTCCCGTTAACAGTTATAAAAAGAAGAAAAAATAAATCCCCCATCTTCTCTTTCCTGATAAAAGCTTTAATTTAATTACCAAACCACTGTATGCAAATTGCACTTTTAGCAGTGATAGTTATTCTTCATCTAAATTGAATTGGTCTTTTCAAGTGTTATTCATGCGCATAACCTAAGATTTTAATCAAAAAATTTTCTTTTATCCTTCGATAAGCATTTTTTATGATTATTGGGATCTTTTGTTTCAATTCAGTTGGAAAATTTTTGTTAGTTATAAAATTACAAACAGAATTAGATTTGCTTTCTTCATTATATTTCAATACTACATAAATAAACATCTGTCTATTTCACAATCGCGACATCTGCCTGTTCTGCAAATTCGTCAAGAACCTGATGCTCTCACACCACCTCTTTGCAGTGAGACGACATAATATTCCTATTCACCTCTTGTGCCACAACTAAAGTAAATATACTAACACTAAAGAGTCAATAAGTTATGCAAGAAGACGTTAGACAGATCTCACACGCAATATTTATTTCACAGTTTTGTACTATAACGACACATGAACACCGACTCTCCAAAGTAACGTCCTAGATATATTTGCCTGTCTCACTAATACCAAATTAACAAAGTCTTACCCAAACTTCGAAGTCGAGGCTGACTCGACTTCTAGGCTCCACTATGCCGTGGGTAACTTGTAGCGATTCTCGATCTCGTCTACAACTGTAGGACAACTGCTCAACAATAGAGTCATTCGACCTTTATCATATGTCTCTCGCTTTGCTTATATACTGTGACAGGTTCAACTCGAAATAAAAATTCATCATTCTTTAAAATTTAATTTATTACTACACGACGTCACAGAACAGCACAAGAAGACGGATATTACAGAATACATAAAATATTTTGAACAGTTAAGGTAAACATATCACACACGCTCAACACATGAGCTTTGAAGAAAAAAACATCACAGTTCTACTACTATTCTAGTCACACTTAACTTCCTCTCTGCTCCCAACGGATAGGATTCGCGCCAATCTTCGGAAAACTCGTTTCTTCCAGCCAAAACCGGTTGCAACCGTATCACAGCAGTATCGAGAGGCGATTTAGTGCTGCCATCTATATTAGGAAAGGTTAATTACGTGATTGAAGTCTTTACAATACTTTCCTATCTACCTCACTTCCACTTTATTTCTACCTGCCTCTAATTTAATTACTCACGTTTCATTTTGGATGGGAAGAAATTGTTATTTATAGCAATCAATCTTAATTAAAAGTCCCCAAGGTTAGTGAACAGAAAACCGCGAATAGCCCAACGTCACAACAGTAACTTGAAAACTAATAAAATGAGTCTTCACATAGCTGTATACTTGTTACAGGTGATAAGTCAGCTGTATACTTGTTATTTTTCGAGATTTGTTGTTATCGTCGTCCAACAATCGAATGTTACCGATAACGTACAGAAATTTTCTACTTTCCTTCAAAATAAATATAGAAAATGTTGTGAGAACAATGAAAAGTCCACAGAAGACACGACTAACATTGTGACAAACAAACGAAGAATTTGCATTTTGTGTCCATCTACAAAACGCAGAATGACAATGTTCGAAGGCAACTACTGCAACAAGGCTATTTGTAGGGATCATACTTTTAACATCTACCACGAAACTACTACTAACATTAAATGGCAATCGAGCGCCAGCGAGATTGCTGCTTCTGCTCAGTGTATCATATGGTAAAAATTTAACAAGAACAATAAGAGATTTCAAGAATTTGAATTTAAGAAAAAAAAAAGTAAATTAGAATTTAAGGTAGATAAGTGTAAGCTATGGGGGATTAGTAGAAATGTTTCCCGCAAAACTGCAACCATCTCTACAACCTCCACAGTTGGGGGGGGGGGGTAAGTGAAGCTTTTACGGCTATCAGAGAACTTTTGTCAGCGAAGATTTAACACTTATTGATAAAATGAATATACAGTGGTTTGAGAGGTTGAGACCATTTGTTAGTTTTGTTTTAGGTTTACTTCTATAAATATTATTTGTGCTCTGATCAAGGGTTTTTGATGGTTTTCAATATTTGTGAAAATATTTCGAGAAAGTTTGGTGATGAAATTTTCTATTGTTTCAATTTGGAGGTCATTGTGTATGACAGTTCCTGACGTACCATGGAGCCTTTTGTCATGATTCTAAGAATTTTGTTTTGGAGCGTTTGAATATGTTTCAGATGGGTCGGGGCTGCAGCCCGCCAGACTGGGGAGGCGTAGGTGATAACTGGGCGCAAAATCTGCTTATGGAGTAGAACTTTGTTTTTGAGAGAAAGTGGTGAATGTCTTCCAATTAAGGTGATGCAGAGATGAATTTTATTCCAAAATTTATCTTTTAATTGTTTAATATGTTTAGAGTAGGTTAATTTTTGATCAAGGTGCAGACCCAGATATTTAACCACCAATACCCAACTGAATTCTTTGTCTACCGTGAAAGCAAACGCTGTTTTATATATGAAATAGTCCGATACTTATTTTAAGCTACACGAATTTGTTTGAAATAAATACAGGAATTGTAAAAATATATTTGTTTTTTAATTCGCAGTCCATGAATAGAATGATTTTATTCCAGAAGTAACCCAAATTTTTTAAACTTTTGTTATGTATGGTTAAGTTTCTGCCAAAGCGAATGTTCTAGATCTCCATACCTTGGACTATGAATTTAATAGTTGTCATATAAGCTCTTCGATGGCAAGTAAATAATTAAAATTCATTCTAAATTCAATGATGCATTCAGTGATTGATTATCACTGATTAGAGCATCTCTTTGTGGATTTATTTACAAAAGGCTATAAGTAATTTATTCATCGAATGTTGTATAAGAAACATAAGAGTTTATCAATGTTTAATTAATGACCTTAAAATTATTTTGTCTTCATTATTATAATACGTTTCTCTCAGAACAATGAATTTAGATGAAAGACAAGTTTTTCAGGATTTTTAAAATTTCGAAAAGATTTTGAAGGATATCTTTTCCTCGGTTTTCTGCATGAACATTCATCTAGTTTTCTTCCTTTGTTACAATAGCTATATATTGCACAGAATTATTTACTTTTTATTTTTTTCAGTATTAAAATTTGAGTGTGTTAAATTATTTATTTTTCATTATTAAACTGTGAGTGCAGAAGATAACAAGGATAGCCCAAGCTGGAAGATTGATTCTTGATTTAACAAAAGAACCAAGGAGACTTGCAGCATAATTAAGAAGGCATAGCTTTCAACTCCTTTCTTGGCTTGATGAGAAAGTTTCGAGAAATTAAGTCGCTTTCGTCATCTCTGCATCTCTCCTGATCGTGATGAAAATTATGACATCGCTAACCACTCACATAAATATAAAACTGAAACTTTAATTCAAAATCAACTTATCAGAAAGAAACTCGAGAAATCAAAAAATCCTTTTGTACGTACAAACATCTACTAGAATAAAGTTGAAAACGTTAATTAAATCGAATTAATCATTGAGTGGAAATTAAGAGTCATTAACACTAACAAAATAATTTGAAATTTGTTAACGCATTGTTTATATCATATAAATGTTTAGCAGTGAAACTACTTCTAGGATTAGGCCTCGGTAGCCAGGTGGTTATGGTCGTGGATTCGAGGCCGGCGGTTTTCATCGAGTCATGCGGGTTCGAGCATCGATGCTACTAAAGACCCGCCGTGTTGCAGGGACTGATTCACGTTAAATCTATCGCGAATCAATGTCTTCCCGTTGACATGGTGAGGAAATTAGGGAAGGGAGGTGCCAGTTCCGAAGTCGTCCTCGTTACTTGACTGAAGTTTAAAATTACGGGGTTCGGTAGCCAACACCTCTGCCTGTCTCTTCTTGTGCAACGTTAAACATATCTTAAGAGTTGCAAGAGTTTTTGTAGAGAAATACATATATGTAACCATAAAAAAATGTGTTTGAGTTTTATTTTTTGAGGCTCCTTATATTGTTATGAATCAACCAGATATAAACTATTACTCTTACTTTTTCCTGTACACAAATAAACCACTTTCATTTTGCTTAAAATATCTGTTAAATTAAAAGCTCTTTGTTTTTTAATGCTTTATTTAGTAATGGTTCTATACCAATGTAATGTGTCTATGGCAAGATAACAATATCTCCAAAATTCTTTGAAATTTTGAGTATTATTTAAGCAATTTCAATGAAGAAAATATGAATAAATATGTTTCCTTCATCTTGTAAACATCTGCGAGTTATTAAATCTTTTATTTATTTTTGGACAATTTATATGTCTGTTCCTATGTCTGAGTTTGTAGAAAAATTCTTTTTTTTTTTTTATGTATTTTAGTTCATGGTTTCTGAGAAGCCACTAGAATTAAAAGGGATATTTTTATGGCTTTATTTTGTATTATTTGATAAGGTCATGAAGAGCACATGCTTTTAACTAGATGTGCGTTTAAATCATATTTTTTAAGCAAGATTCTGATGAGGTTGACCTTAAGTTCTTTGTTTAATATAAATATTTGGGCTTAGGTATGGAAATAAAAGGAATGAATTATCCTTTTTAAGTTTGACATTTTTTCATTTTTATGTGTTTGTTAATACTGTAATTTTATTTCTATTTTTGTATTTTTTTTTCATGACAATATGTTTTAGAGAAGAATTTGTTTACCAAGATGAGGAATAGCAGCTGTATTTCACCTCAAGTGGAAATGCTAATTTTTATTTTACTCTGAGTACAAAACTTACAGTAATTGAAATAAATACAAAATTAATGATTAATTAAATCTGAAGATATTCTAAGAATTTGAATATTTCTTTATCAATTCCGATTTTTAACATTGGATTAATAAAAACTGGATATATATTTGAAACTATATATATAGCATGAATTTTTTTCCTTATATGTAATAATTTTGTTTTAAATTTTGAGACAAAAGTAATTTTTTGGGGAATGTTCATATATAAAAATAGAAGAAACAAAAATAGACAATACAGTTCCCTTTAGCATTTTATATATTTTCACAAAAGACTTTAGAAATGAACGTGCTCTTACAAGAAGTTGTACAATCCGTAAAGTAGAGTAAAAAATATTACAACAGGGAGACACTAAAAATAAACTTTAACCTTATTCTACAGTTAGTTAAAATTTAAATACAAACACACAGTCGGAAAATGAGAAAAAAAAATTATGAAGCATACAGTATGTGTTAAAAATAGATAAAATTATTATGTTTTGTAATAGATATCATAAGTAAAGTCATTTATTTTGAAATGTTTTCCGAATAATTGTAAAATAAATTTCTAATACATTTTTTTTAAAGAAATAAGAATGCGAATGAACAAACAATGATTACCTCCTCCATTTTTCAAGAAAAAAAAATCTATTAAGTTAAAAAAAACAGAAATTACATTGATTTCGAAGGATTTAATTTCGGAGATAATTGTACATGGTTTCATAACTTGTTCAGAGACATAAATGTAAAACTAATGTCCGAATAAGCAGAGTAAGTGTCTAAGTTGAGATGTAGGTTATATTTATAAGTTAATTAGCTTTTACTAGTTATTTACGTAGTTGAATATCACTAGTTTCATGTTATATTGAATTTTGATAACAAAACTTTACAGTTCATTCAATTACACATGCTTCTTTAAGAGGATTGATGCATACGGTATTTTGTTTAAAATATTAATTTTAAAATATTCGAAATATTTCCTTGTTTCAGAACAGGCGACATTTAGAACAAAATTTATATATCATCCTGGCATTGCGTATTGATTTCGGTTTGGGTAAAAGAACGTGGAAAAATATATCACGCGATGTAGCCCCTCAGAGGCGTCCTTTCTTTAAATAAGTATAAGAGTCAGTACCCTTTGAGATAGCCTAATGACTTTTTTCTTTCCCTTGAGTCTTTCTGTCTTTCGTAAGCATGCGTGAAACGAGCTCATAGATGTTTACTTGATGTTATCCTTAGGAAATATCGCATAAGTAATACTCTACCAATTCTTCTCTATTTTCGATCTTTCTTCTTGTCGACCCCCTTTACATCTTTGTTCCATTTTCTGATGTCAGGATCACTGTTATACCTTGTTTGGTACAACAAAGCCAACTGTGACTCTTGCGTCATAGAACACAAAATGTAGTTGACATAGTCTGAGATAATTTTACACTAACCTCATACATATTAAAAAATCTTGATAATTCAGAACTGTGCATTCCATAAACAAATATTGGGAAAATTTTACATTAGTGATTACGTTCATCCTAAATCGCATTATGTACGGATATCTATATTGACATACTTGCTCAACTTTTCTGTGAAAATTGGAATACCGTATTATTTTTGTGATTACGTTCAGTCTAAATCATATTCCGTACAAACACTTACAATGGCATGCATACTTTAACATTTCTGGTGAGAATTGGACTTCCGTGTAGAATTGATTACATTCTTAATTACGTTCAATCCAAAACGTATTCCGTTCGAATACCTGTAATGACATGTATGCTTCGGCTGACTACCGTATAGAATTGTTTGTGATTACTTTCAGAATAAATCACATTCCTTAAGAACATCACACTGCGTACGTAAAACTGACTACCGTAGGAACACATGAAACATTTGAAACTGTTTGAAAACAACTGGAAAAGCTTTCCATTTTTTAGGAGGTGATGTTCATTTTTGCATTAATTTTTTTTAAATATAGTTAGTTTAAACTCAATTGATATTTTGCAATCATCTGCTTATGCATACATTTGCTGATATCTCCTCAGAAATGAATGAATATATTTTACAGATTATAGAAAAATTCTGAAATGCTATGCAATGATTAATGCAAATAATATGAAGTTCGTTTTTTACTTTTAGTTATTTTTATCTCTTAAGTATAGATATAATTTTATTCTGTCCAATTGAATCTACGTAGAATGTCCAGAAACTGAGAGTACACAATTTTTTTAAAATTCATAAAGGTAATATATATATTTTAAAAATTTACAAATGCATATACGAACACGATAAACATTATTTTTCGACACAGTCGCCTTAATTCACAATATGAGCAGATATATGAGTTTTCTTTTACATTTGTCAGAAAAGTAATCCACAGTATTTTTACTCTTTGTTTAGTGGCATTTCAGACTGCATCATCGGTTGATGATCCTTTGCCACTCAAAAGTGAATCTTAGAGAGGTGAGACAATGAATATTTGAGCGTGCTTAATCAGGGCTGTGAAAGGGGTTGCTGATGACGTCCCAACCGAATGTATCCAAGAGTTGCTTTGTGGTATTAACTGTGTGAGGACGTGCACTGACGTGCGTCAAAAGCACTTTCTTCATTTACATTCACTTTTTTTTTTTATCTATACCGCCTTCTGTAATTTTTTAGGGTTTTTCAGTACCTTTAAGCATTAATTTCTCCTCCTGAGGCAAACAATCAAAGAGGATAATCTCTTTACTGCCCCAAAAATATAAACAATTATATTTTGGGGCAAACAACTGCTTTTAATCCCTCCCCCTGCCATCTGTGTACTCACAACACCACTTGTAACAGTCCCGTAATTTTTTTTTTATTTTGTCAAAAATCTAGAACAGTGCATTTTCCTTCGCGAGAAGCAACCGGATAATGTTCTTCAACTCTCAAGATTCGGAAACGAGACACTCATTTTAACACGACCCCACATGAAGAGTTTTCAACTGATTGAGACAAGCTATCTCGCATTCTACACATAAGGAATTTTTTCTAAACGCAGTGCAGCTAGTTTTATTGAAAAAGAGTTCTTTGAGCGTCAGAGGCGTTTACTTTCTAAACACTCTTCGTACTTATTCTTGTGAACTCAATTTTATTTCCGCTCTTATTTAAGTTTCTTCAAAGTAAACGGCATTTGTTATCACAGTACTTGTAAGTGGAAAAGAAGGAGATATATAATGCGAACTACCTTCTGTACTAAAGTGAATTGTCGTCGAATACCACGATGGTTCTTGTGACGCCTGCCCGTTCCCGGCTGCCTCTTGTGCCATAGCTAACTCAATTATTAAACACTAAGACACAACAATCAATCAAGAGACACTAGAAAAATATTTACGGAATTTATTAACTTCTAATTAATATAACAACAATTATTTATGCTCTCCCGGGGAAGAATTCTATTAACCTGATTCAATCCACCAATAGTAATCTAACAGACTCTTACCACTAATCCTTCCTCGACTGCAACTCAGACTCTGGATCAACTGTTGAAAACTGTAATAACTAAATCTCTTGAATCATGCAACTTTTACTCTCATCCACTTCAACGTCTCTTTCTATCTCTTTCAATTCCTCCTTCAACCTCTCTTTCCACTTCTCCTTCAGCCTCTCTATCGCGACTTTCAGTTGGAGTTTATATATTTACTAACTCTCCCGCTTCACTTCATTTCTATCTGCTTTCTATCTACATATTCACGTTTCATTTTTGGTTGGGCAAAGGTTGTTTAGCAAAAGCAATCAATCTTAATTAAAAGTCCCCAAGGTTAGTGAAGAGAAACCGCGAATAGCCCAATGTCACAATCGTATATAATTTATTAGCGATATTTACTGTTATTTTATTTCTCTAGATAAAATTCTTATGAATTTACCAAGTTAAATTAAAAGAACATTTTATATCGTAGCATGTCTTTGGAAATACACCAATTATCCACAAATTATAGAATAATACAACTGTCACAAATGAAGTTCTGACAACGCATAGACCATCAGTGAAAACGTATCGATTTTGAATTATGCATACAACAATTGTCGCGCATAAAATGTAAATTTGGTGAGTTAAACTATTTCTCGGTATGGTGATAATTAAGGAAATTATTAAGCATTAATAATGATATTTACAAAATTATGTAACAGAAATATCCTGTATTAATAGTGATGATCATAAAATATGTTACATTCATAAATTCATTACATAAAATATGTTATAATTCATAAATTAATACAAAAATGTTTATGAAATTATACCGTGATAACTATCATATATTTATGTACAGGCAATTATAAAATTACATTACTGGAAAAGTCATATATTAAAGCTGAATACTGTAAACATGAAAAAATCTGCAGTAATTTAAATTTAAAAAAAAGAGAAGTGTGGCTATTTAATAACGAGACTAATGCTAAGCCTTCTCTTTCGATTGCAGTGTCTCTCGTCTCAGTAAACAAATCCACATACCCTTTGTCTTCGTTTGCATTAGAGCTATTTTTTTTTGTTTCGCCTGGAAAATTTTAAGTGATCAACGAATTGTTGTGAAATTTCACATGAAACCTGGACATTATTGAAACTATTGAACTCATAATTCATTGAAAGAAGTGTATGACACTGAATGCTTATTTAATGCACGTGTTTTTAAATGGTTTAAGCGTTTTTAAGATGGCCTAGAAGACGTTGAAACTGATTCACGCGCTGGTCACCCTCCCGCGTCAAAAAAGGATGACGATATCGAAAATATCGGTAATCTAGTTGTATCTGATTGTCGGTTAACTGTTCCTGCGGTTGCAGAGACTGTAAGAATGGACAAATGAACCGAAAGGCAAATTTTTCCACCAATGCGCCGGCTTATTCCAATTCGTCTGCCAAGAGGTTTTAGCTAAGTACAGCATATCAGTGTTAGAACATCCCCTTATTGATCAATGCTACTTTTATCGGTTTTCTTAGGTGGAATTTATATTAAAAAGGACAAAAGGATGTGAGTCCTTGAAACTGTGAAATAGAAAGCGACACACGTCCCGAAGGAGTTGACAGATGATGACTTCCAGCATTGTTTCGAACAATGGAAGGTTCGCATGAAGCGTTGTAAAGATATTGGAGGGGTATATATTGAAGGTGATAATAAATAAATATGTATGACATCAGAGTAAAATATTTTACAGCATCAGTCTCATTATTTTATAGCCATACCTTGTAGCTTCTAGAGGGTTTTCAAAGAAAAATCATTCAAGAGAACAGCGATCCCGAGCTAAAGAATGAAAAAATATATAAATAACCAAAGCATTGATAAAATCACTTATTTGAGGAACTATCTGCTTCCTGTCTTATGCAACAGCAGGAAATTGCATTTGAAATTGTAATGCTAGGAGAATTCAAAAAGTGAGTTATGCTAGAACAATGTAGGTCAAAAATACTGTACTGAGAAGTGAGCTGTGACGGCAGACTATTCCTGTTTGCCTCTTGTGCCATAGCTAAACTCAATGTTTTATCACTAAAAGCCAATAAGTTGATCAAAGAGACGTTAGAACAATAATCATAATATTTATTAATTGGTTGCTAATATAACGACAATTATAAATGCACTCCCGGTCAAGGCTGTAACTATTTCAACTCAATCTACCAGCAATAATCTAACCGACTATTACTACTAAGACTATCTTGACTTCAAGCATACATTGACCAGCCGATAACTTGTAACAACTCTCGACTCCGACTTCTACTCCGACTCTGGAACAATTGCTGAACACTGTAATCACTCAACCTCTACTTCAACTTCTCTATCGCGACCTTCAGTCTGAGTTAATATATTTCCTAACTCTCCTGCTTCACTTCATTTCTACCTGCTTTATATAATCACGTTTCATTTTTGGTTGGGCGAAGGTTGTTTAGCAAAAGCAATCGATCTTAATTAAAAGTCCCCAAGGTTAGTGCAGAAACCACTAATATCCCAACGTCACAGAGCTGCTATGCAATATGATTCACATACAACTCACTATTTCTCTACATAATCTCCCAGTCGCTGCAGATATTTGTCGGAACTTTGCACTAGTCTTTCGATGCCTCAACAATAGAAAACAGCTCCCTGATCCTAGAACCAAATTAGAACAGTTGTCTGAACATGGATATCGTTGGAAAATTGTCTTTGACCCAAATATTTTTAGAGCTTGCCGAACACATGAAAATCGAAGGGTATTATATAGAGACTATACCGTGCATCCTCCAAGACTCCCTCCCTCCCTATATAAAACTGCTGGCTGGACGTGACAGTGTATTTTGCCCGTGTTCTGTCAGTATTTCACGATGAATGTCCGTACTCGTGAAACGTTTTGCCCACAAAAAAAGTACTGTTCCGTGTATTTCATTATTGGAGTAAGTTTCCAGCTTCCGCGCAATTTCTTTTCATGTATTATTCTGCAATCGTTGCCAGTATCCAAATGAAATTGCTATCGTTAGAAATTATGAAACTCGATTATCACCTGTACAAGCTTACCTTTTATTTCGCAAGACTAACATCTATGAGGAGGAAACTGTAACTTCCTTTCTGAAGGACCGTTGTGATTTGTTTAAATTAACTTAATACAGTCAATTTGGCTAACCATCACGACACAATGATCGCGTAATGGTAAGTAAAACTGAATTATATGTACTATAGTAAATATCAGTTAAAACACACACATATGTACTTTATTTGTGAATAATTAATTATGAAATACATATATTTAAAAATAAAAAAAGATTAGAAAATGGTAATTGAAGCACGAATGAAATAAATTAAGTCACTTTCATAAGTAATCTATCGAATAAACTATCGTTACATTTTTGTGTAATTGAGGAAATGTTATACTTCTATAATTTTATGCTAGTTTATTGTATTGACTAAAAATTTTCTATCTAAGAATTTAGAATTTCGTATTAGTTTCCTCCGCAATATATATCAAATCTTTATTCTCCCATGTTTCAACAAAAAGCATGCGTTTCTGATACGAAAACACCCAGAACAGGAGTTGAATCGTAATAGAACGCTGAGATTTCACTTCCTTGAAGTCAATATTTCTTCGAAGCTGTCAAAAGAAGAGGATATTTCTTCCTCTTTCAAACAGCTTTCTAACGGAAAAGGTTTTCAGAACTCCGTTAAACGTACATGCCTGAGCCAGGCCAAATTTCAAAAGAAATGTTTTGAGCTTAAATGCGAAAATAACAATTATTTATTTTAAAAGCTTGAAACTTGTAAAGTATTCTCTTCAGAAGAAAGTATGATATTTTTTACTTATACTTCTTCATTCTCTTTCGAAGATTCTTATTATTATTGTTTGAAACTATTTCGGTCTGCTTCTTTTAACCCCTTAACTGTGACATATATTTCAGAAAAATGGACCAAAAATGGAAATTTTTTTTGGCTGTTTAATTTTGTTCTTTATATTGTTATAAAAGTTAGAAAATGGTTTTTTATTACAAAAATAAAATTTTAAATATATCAATTAATTAAAAATTGATTAATTAATTAAAATTAATACCTAATTAATTAAAATTAATACCTAATTAATTAAAAATACCAAAACTATACTCCACATCGGTGTCTGAATCGGATATTGCAAAAAAAAAAAACTTATTTGGAAAAAAAAATCATTGATGGTAACCGAAACTAAACGAAAAAGGGAAACTCTACCTTTGTTTATCAATCCAAGTGTGTCTTAATTTATCTGACAGCACCCACCTTTTCCCTCCCTCAACGGAAGTCGAAATCTGTGAAAAACTAGGACCACTAATGCCATCTATTAGGAAAATAGTGGATTAAGTATCCTAAAGTAGAAACGAACTCAGCTCGAGCTTCACAAAATAGAAAAGTTAATTTTTCTCCTGCCCGAAGTCAGTTCGGGTATCACAAATTCTGCACGTAGTAGTTGCCCGAACTGGATTCGGGCGGCACTGGCAAGGGGTTAAGGAACAATGCGGTCCAAGAATATTTGTCATAAGCTTGGTTTCCGGATTTTGGTAATTCCTATCCAAAACTATCTATCTTCATAGCTTAGGGGCGGGATGACCAATAGAAAAAATTGAACTAAAGCTTATATCAATAAATATATTTTAAGGTCTCAGAATTTTAAAACGTATTAACGAGAATATTTAATACATTTTAGAGAAAAGAAATGTATTAATATGAATGTCAGATATGATGAATTGAATTTAAACGATAAGGAAGAGAAAATATTAATAGTCAACCTCGAATTCGGATTGAAAGGCAGAACAAAGAAATGTCTGAAGAATATCAAAATTCATTGTTATTGATGGTAATTTCAAATAACTTCATTCTACAATGGGCATATGTAATTTAAACAATACTGTTGATATTTTTTTCTTGTAAAATTAGCTATTTCATGAATTTAAGATAACGATTGTCAAATGCTGATAGCGTAATCGTTTAAAAACACTTATCAATAAACATGGGTGAAAGCAAGGTAACGTTTACTGAATGTAACAATATTGGAGTCCCAGAAGACGACCCTTAACATTCAAGCGTATGTAAGAGGTAGAGTCAATTTGAATTCGATTTAAGGTATTCTAACATGTTCAGAGACCTTTTTTTTGAAAATTTTCAGAACGCCTTAATATTTTTACAATTTTAGTTTCGCTTTTATACAGAATATTAAAAAATATAGTTAGAAATAATATATATGTGTCACTATTTTCAAATTTTTTTAAATTTTAAAGAAATTGCAATCACATTTTGAAATTTTTTTTCAAATGTTCCATTTAAAACACATATATTTTTGACATTTTCCAAAAGCAGTTGCTGCAATATATTTTATAAATATAACACTAGATAACACCAGAAAATTCCATAATTAAGTATAAAGCTTTAGAACTTGAATTACATGTTATTAATAAATTCTTTTCAAAACTGCATTTATAAAGTTTAACCCCCTTTTTTTTAGAAACTGTATTTTATGAATTTGATATCTCAAAGGAAATATTTCTCTAGATGCTTTCAAGAAATTTTACACATATATTAATAATGGTATTATTTAGGGATCACAAGATCATACAATTAAACTGGCGTTTTATGCAAAATATCGTTGTCTGGTCCAATATTTGCCCGATTACCGATTGAGGACTGTAATTAAAAATTTAAGCTTATTTTTTGTTTGATTAAAGATTAAAAAAGTCATAATCGTTTATTGAAATTTTGGAAGTCTTTCTTGAAATGAAATAAAAGATTAAATATTCAAATTCTTTAATTAAAGTTTTAGTTTAATTACGAAACTGTGTCATGTAAACTATATTCTTAACTAAGAATTATTTTTCTCATCTAGGTTAAATTATTCTTTCCATATGAATTTCATAAGCATTACCTAAGATTTCCCGCACATAGTTCTTTACTCTTGGGTACGGTGTTCTCATGACTATTGTATTCTATTACGTGAGTTTTTGAAAAAGAATTTTATATAAAAAAAAGAAAATACATTTGTATATATAATTGTTCACCCCTCTATCTTATTACATTAAACATGTAGACAATACTAGAAGCTCTGCAATTATTTTGCCTCCATATATTATATTTTTATAATATGAGAAGTCTAAATGAATGATTTTACTTTTTTTTTCATTTAGAAAACCGAGTATATTTTATATTTTAACTAGATGCACAGCAGACAAAAATTTTTGTGAAAGTTTCAAAATTTATCTCCGAACAAACCAAAACTGTTGCTGAACATATAAAATTAATTTTCTTATATATTATGGGAGAAAATTTAGAAATCTTGGAAGTAAATTTGAATTGGGAATTTCTTTCTGAGAACTTGATATTATTCGAGTTTTATAACTAATTAAATTCTGGAGAAGAGGAATGAAGTTGAATCATTTTATTCCTTATACGAGCCTCTTTTTTTTATGCATAATGTTTAAAGATGATTTATATTGTTATTGAGAGAACAAATAATTTTTGAATAAGGTTTTATTACAGGAAATATTTTTCAGAACATATGGACTGTTTACTTTTGCATGATGGGTTTTTAAAATTATAAGTCTATTTATTGCTGTTTTTAGACACAAGGATCATTTTACAACATAACATTAAGCTGATGATACCGTCTAATTTGTGACTTACTTAGTTGAGAAAGACATTTTTTTTTTATTTTTACTGATACTAACAATACTGGTAATTGGAAAATCGGAGTCACATTCAAGAATCTTTAATTCCAACTTGATCTTACGGGCGACAAAAACTATTTATTACTTTAAACGAATAAAAAGGAATTTAATAATGTTTCCCCGAACGAAATTTTCCTGGAATTCTTGTTTTCATAAAGGAAACGTTATAGGGTTTCACTAAATTTTAGATTAAGAATATAAAAATTACAGTAATCTTTTATTGCAGATATTTTTATATTTTTTTTAAATTTTCAAATGGTTTATATTGACAAGAAAATAAATAGAAACTGTGACATTGGGCTATTCGCGGTTTCTCTTCACTAACCTTGGGGACTTTTAATTAAGATTGATTGCTTTTGCTAAACAACCTTTGTCCAACCAAAAATGAAACGTGAATAGGTAAAGTAATTATGTAAAGCAGTTAGAAATGAAGTGAAGTGGGTGAGTTAGGAAATATATAAACTCCGACTGAAAGTAGCGAGAGAGGCTGAAGGAGTGGAGAGGTTGAAAGAGAGAGGCTGTAGGAGAAGTGAAGCTGACGTTATAGATAAGCTGATTGAACTAAAGGTTTAGATTAAAGATTGATACAAGACGCCACTTTGCTGTTGTTCTCAACAGTTGATCTAGAATCTGAGTTGCAGACGAGGAAGGATTAGTGGTAAGAGTCTGTTAGATTATTATTGGTGGGTTAATTTGAGGCTAATAGAAATATTACCCGGGAGAGCATAGGGAGTTGTTGTCATAGTAAATATATGTTAATAAATTGCTTAAAGATTGTTCTGGTGACTTTAATTATTGTGTCGTAGTGTTTAATAATTGAATCTAGTGATGGCACAAGATGAAGCCCGGGTCGTGCGGGTGTCACAAAACATATATTTTGTCATAACATTTTCTACTCGTGTATTGAAAATTAGCAAAATATGCAAAAATTAATGCTGAAAAATATATTCTCAAAGCCCTCTGTATTAATTTTTTTTGTAACTCCCTTCAAGTTTTTACAGCAATGAATTATATATATATATATATATATATATATATGAGTGTAAAATTCCTAAGTGGAGTTTTAGTACAAGGTGTATGAAAAATGTAGAACTAAGCAATGACAGAAAAGAACTTGAAAATAAATAAAAGATGCTGTATTTTATAAGCTATCAATGTTTTGGGGCACTTTCAAGAGTCATCTCGCAAATAAAGTGAAAGACAACTGCCGATGAATGAAAACAAAAATAGTCATAATATCTGGAGGACAGAAATCTATATTCGAACCCCTGGTCGTTTGCTTTAGGCTATTCGTGCCTAATGTTAAAGAATATGACACGAAATTGGAACACTTTTTTGGATAAAAAGCGCTCGAACATTAATTTTATATTTTGACTTCGCTTTTCTTTATTGACCAGCAAAATTTATAATCCTACTCATTTCTATTTGAATCAATCCTTTTTTTTTTCTGGTGAAAAAAGTATCACATGATTGGTTGGTTGGTTTTACTAATGACACACAAGAAGCAAAACAACTGCTATTTGCAATGGACACCGCAATTATTGAACCTCGGTCAAGTGACGAAGACGGCACCTGACCCGTCATCCCCCATTCTTAACGTCCACACCAGGCCGCTGTAGCCTAGTGGTCAAGGTTTCGGATTCGTGGCCGGCGGTTTTCATTCAGTCGCGGGTTCGATCCTTGGCTGCCAAAGACCCACCGTGTAGCTGGGCTGATGCCTATTAAATCTGTCGGGGTTAAAATTTCTCCCGTTGGTGTGGTGTGGATGTTAGGAGAAGGGTTGCCAGCTCAGGTATCGTCCTCGTCACTTGACCGTGGTTCAAAACTACGAGGTCCGTCGCCAATAGCCTTCGTGTTGCTTCTAGTGCGACGTTAATGAAAATTAAACACCACGCTTAGGGGAAGACTTTGAGCCTCGACAGAATAAACGTGCATCGGTTCCGGCTACACAGCAGGTCTTGCGGCATCGACTCGAACCTATGACTCGACAAAAACTTCCGGCCGCGAGTTCGAAACCAGGAAAATATGTCACGTGCTTCGTCTCCTGTAATATAATGATAATGGTGTATTCAAGGTAGAAATGTCATATTTTTGGAATGTTCTTAAAATTTAAGAACGTTGCATCATAAAGGGATGTATGTGTTATAACGTCGCAAACGTATATGACAATTGGAACAATTTTCTGTCTGATAATTTGTTCGATATTTCGATCACCTTCGTGACGTTAAGATGAGCATTTTACGATAGGCGTAGATCTAAATGGTTGGAGGGGAGGACAATAGAAGACAATTCATAACAATAAGGTCGAATTTGAAAAAAAAAAAAAAAAAAAAAGATCTTTTCATTTAGAATTGTTTACTTCATAAACTTAAGATGTTTAAACTTAAGTGCTATATTTTTGCGATTTAACGCAAGCAAGCGACTAGCAGAAAATTATCTACGTTTTTCGCAAACTACTGGATATATATACTATAAGGCAATCCCGCAATTTAGCTTAAGTTTCAGAAATTCTTGTCTTATTCACGGAAATATACATATGGTAACTCTTCGCTTTCAAAACAACCTATTTGATGCTGTATAACAGACGGCAGAAGGTCATTTGCAGATAATTCAACGTCGCAGAATTCAAAGTGTCGTAAAAAGCTAAATTTTACGTTTTTATGAACTCTTAATGTTAACAAATGAGGACATTTGAAAACTGTAGTAAAATTCATTTATCCTTCTCATTGCTGCAGTGGAGATTCAGAAAAAGAAAAAAAAAAATTAAACTTTGTGATTTATCATCTTTGTAGTGAAAAGTAGCTTTAGAGTGGAATTAAGGAATCCAGTTTAACTAGGTTAAAGAGATCAACAGGGAAATGTTCTTTTTTGTTCAATTAAACCTTTGTATTCTGTTTCCAGTACATAAAATATTTGATATGTCAAAGGAAGGAAATTATTTGAAAAGAAATGATTATTAATCTATTTTAAGTACAAAAACAATACGTTACACAACACCATTTAGAGAGGTATAAGTAAAAATATTTTCTTTGAAAAGAGAAAAGTATAAGATATCAGGCACAAATTTTGTTTCATGAACTGAAATATTTATTTTTAGAAATATTATCAAAAAATGAACGATTTTTTAGAGTAAGTTATCTTTACAAATTCATTTATTTTAAATACAAATTCGTAACGTAATCCAACATCGTATAAAAAAGTTTAAAATTTGAAGGAGATAAATATTTTTTTTTTGCGGTTAGAGAAAAATATAAATACAAATTATAATTTATTTTAATAAAATAAAATGTATTTCTTATAAGTTTTTACGTAAGAAGAATATTAAATGTGTTATGTTTCAAAATGAGTTATATTAACGAAAACCAATAATTTTGAAAAGCATCGCTACGATTAATTCGTTCAATCGAAGGAAAATGTTTTAAAACCCTTTAATATCTTAAAAGTATTTAGTATGATAATTGATTTAAAAACCCGTATATAAAAGGTTTGGGATTCTATTAAAACTTTTATAAAAAAAAGTTTTAAGCTATTTTAAAGTCATTTGAGACCGTTTTCTACACATGGTATACTAATATTAATCTAATTTAGTTTGTCAAAAATTTTATCATATTCAGTTGAAAGAAAATCAAACCTATCAAATTTCTGTATAAGTTATATTCTCTTGAATTGTTTTGTGTCTGTGCGAGTGAGAGAATGAAAATGATGAATACAATCTTTTTCGAAATATATTGTATTTTAGAAGTTTTGGCAGGAAAAATAAGAATCAAATATATTATATTTCTACCATGAAAATATTTGAAAAGAAAATGTATAGGTAATTTAGATTTGAATTAGTTATTCGTCTGAAGTTCTGTCTGAATTTGTAGAAATACGATCTCAGAATTCTATTATCGTATAAATTTTTTTAAGAAAACAAATATCTTTATTTTTAAGGATATAAATATTTTTTACTTAACATTAATGTCTTTTGTGAAACTCCTGATTGTAGGCTTGAGGAAAAGCTGAAAAAATTATCATTGAGAAATTGGTACAAAAAGTTGGCAAATGAAAATTTGCAAGGTTCAAAACTCGTGTTCGATTTTATTAAGCATCGTTATTTTATACATAAACTCGAAATTCTATTCTTGAGTTCAAAATGGTTTAATCATAAAATGAACTTGAGAAAAATAGGTTCCCTGAATATAAATAAATCCTCAATCGAACTCGTTCCAAAGCATATTTTTAAAAACTTTGTTCTCCGATGTTTGAGAAAACACTCGTTTCTGTCACCCCAAAACAGATCTGGAGGAGATAAATCTCAGCAGAATGCTGAGATTCTAGTTTTAAAAGTCAATATTTCTTTTCGTGGAGCTGTCAAAAGAAGAGGCCTACATTTTTTTTTTTCATAAAGAATATTTTCGCGGGAAACTTTCATTGATTTTCTAGAAAGATACATTCAAATACGCATGCTGTATTTCAACTTTCTAATAAAATGCTTAGAACTTGAAAGAGAAAATAGCGATAGTGTTTTTAAAATCGTAAAGTGTTTGGAGAGTTTTCTTCAGAATAAACACATTCTTATTTTTTTTTTCATTCCATTTCACGAAGTAACTTCGTTTTTAGATACAAACTATTTCTCTTAGCTTTTAAGAAAAAATTCGTATAAGACATTTTTTTCCCCCCCCCCCCCCCCCCTGTTAGTGAGAATTCTGTCACACAATTCTCATTTCTGTATTCGTGAATAAAGACTATTTTCCCGTCAAATGCAATATTTTCTTTTCTTTTGACCTTAAAGAAATTTCATCCTATGAATTTTTAAATTACATATACATGTTGCTTGTTGCATATTGTGCGTTAAGAAGCTCAGGTAATTAAAAAATTTAAAATAAAAATTCTTTTCTATAATTTTCTTGTTCGACATATTCGCATTAGCGTCGTGCTAGACGAACATTGAGGATGGGTAATGGACCTTGTAAAAGTTACAACTTCGACAGCTTTTCGGCCGTCAACTTCATTTAGCTGACTGTTGCACAATCCTCACTCAAACAGGTCAATTGAAAAGTCCCCGGCCTACCATAGTAAAACACATTTTTTTGGCAAAATTAGTTTTTTTTATTCAACATAATTCCCTTCAAGGGTGATACACTGATTATAGCGACCCTTCAACTTTTCGATACCATTTTTGCAGTACGATCTGTCCTTTGCTTCAAAATAGGCCTCAGTTTCGGCGATCACCTCTTCACTCGACGAAACTTTCTTCCCAGCGAGCATTCTTTTGAGATCTGAGAACAGGAAATAGTCGCTGGGGGCCAGATCTGGAGAACACGCTGGATGAGGAAGCAATTCGAAGCCCAATTCATGGATTTTTGCCATCGCTTCAACTGACTTGTGACACAGCGGATTGTCTTGGTGAAGCAGCACTTTCTTTTTCTTCAAATGCGGCCGTTTTTTGGCGATTTCGTCCTTCAAACGGTCCAATAGCGTTATGTAATAGTCGCTGTTGATAGTCCTTCCTTTTTCAAGGTAGTCAATGAAAATTATTCCATGCGCATCCCAAAATACAGACGCCATAACCTTGCCAGCCGACTGTTGTGCTTTCCCACGCTTTGGAGTGGGTTCATCGTGTGCAGTCCACTCGGATGACTGTCGATTGGACTTCGGAGTGAAAGGATGGAGCCATGTTTCATCCATTGTTACATATCGACGCAAAAACTCGGGTTTATTACGCTTGATCATCATTAAACACTGCTCCGAATCATCAACTCGTCGTTGTTTTTAGTCAAAAGTGAGCTCGCGCGGCACCCACTTTGCACAGAGCTTTCTCATACCCAAATATTCGTGAATGATATGATGTACACGTTCAGTTGATATCTTTAGAGTGTTTGCTATTTCATTCAATTTCAATTGACGGTTATTCAAAATCATTTTGTGGATTGTTTTAATGTTTTCGTCGGTAACAACCTCTTTTGGGCATCCATTGCGTTCACCGTCTTCGGTGCTCATTTCACCACGTCGAAACTTATCATACCAATCCTTGAGGGTTGATTTTCCTGGGGCAGTGTCCGGAAACTCGGCATCAAGCCAAGTTTTTGCTTCAACTGTATTTTTTCCCTTCAGAAAGCAATATTTTATCAACACGCGAAATTCCTTTTTATCCATTTTTTTTCACAATAACAAAAGTTGCTTCACTCAAAATGCTATAATTCACAAACTAATGATCCGACAGCTGTCAAATTTATACACGCATCTTTTGAAGGTTAGGCCTAACTAAAAAACATATCGACTTAATTCTAGTAGCGCCATCTATGTGTCAGACCGGGGACTTTTCAACTGACCTGTTATTACCCACGAATTTCAAGTCGCAAAGATTACTCTTGATTTTTGATGCAGTCTTAAAACCCAGCCTCTGGCTATTTTCCACCACTTGCGATGACCAATGGAAATTCGGCGCTTCGATTGGAACAACCAATAGTAATTCAGTGTTTCGGAGCATTGGAAATTTCTTAATTTCTTCACCAGTCGTCTCTCACTCTTCGGTATCCTGACATATATCCTGATCCCATATAAATTTTGATTTCTAATTAGCAAATTCTGAAGTTTAAATTGAAGAAAACTTTTCTACTTAATTATAACGAGAAGGTAAATTTTAATTTGTTAACTTAGGAACCTCATAAACTCACCTTGTTCCAATTGCCTGACTGTTGCACCCCACAGTGTGAGATTTTATTACCAGTTCCATTTTAGACCATTTTCCAGTAATGTTAAATGCCTGGACCCAAAAGTTGAATACATTTTCTGATAAAAATTAATCTTCAATAATAATATTACGAGACTCAATTGAAAAATAATGTAGCTGTAGCCACGACATTTTAATTTGTTATCCGATTTTCATAATTTTTATTGCACATGAAAGCTACTTATATTCTCCATGTAATTCTCCAGTTTCTTTATGACACAGTCCTTATCCTCTTCCACGCATGTTCATAAACGCGAAACTTATCGGGTAAATCTACTTTCGAAATCAGGCTTTAATCGCAGGTTTTACTTCGTCGTAAAAATGAAAGTAATGCCCAATCTGATATGTTTTCGTCTTTGGGAAGAGGTGAAGATCGCAATGTTCAAGGTCGCTATGTTGAATGACCCCTAACTGCCTCAGTCTCAACAACATATGGTTTCTAACCCAATCCTTCAATTACCAGCTCACCATCGAGATTCGTGAAGGAACACAACGAATGCATCATGTAGAGGACACATGTAACTTTCAGTCACAAGAAGAACTTTGAAAATAAAATAAATAAAATTTCTATTTTAGGAACTAGCAATTGAGCCTGATTTACTTTTAATGGCCGTGTATTGAAGTCCACTGAAATTTACTCAATCATAACAGGGAAGCAACAGATAAAAAGATAAAGCTGACATCGTGCATGTTTATGGAGCAAGACGAAAAGAGAGAACGTTTAGCGCGATATTTTAGACCCAATATTTTATTGAGTTCTTAAATATTAGGGGCTTTTGGTACTGACGCCCAATGCACGACTAAATGTATTATAAGGTGTCATTGAGGTTATATGAAATAAAAATTATTTAATTAAATGGATTTTGGTACTTTATTTGATCTACTTAATAAATTAATTAATCATAATTTGTATCCCTCCAATGTTATTATTGCAGGACAAAATAATGAACAGCCGGGATTGTTTCGGAAACAAATATTATTTAATATTCGACACGCTCCACAACACAAGACAAGATACAAAACATATGTAAAACACAGATTCACGAACATCATTCCATCATTCTGCTAACGAAGTCATTCGCCTTTCATCGAGCTTGCGCTTCTCGTGCTTGCGCTTCTAACCAAAAGAACATGTGGCTCCACCTGGCTATCGTTTAACAGTCAACGGAAGGTAACGTTAAATTACTGTGTTACATCCTCCCCCTACACCTCCGAAGGCCGTCTCGGCGAGGTGGTGTAATAATAGACATGGCATTCTCTCTAGTAGTTCCTCGAAGAGTCAATGGTTTCATTTGAGGTCTTCTTCTCCTGAGAGGCACTACAGGAGATTGGATCTCTGTGTTAGTGTAACTCAAAAAAGGAGTTAAAGCTGATCCAGGGTAAACACCTAAAGGTTCATCAGGTTTTTCACAATTGGCTACCACAAAAGTAGTAGGAGATCTCTGGGATAGCACAATGTAGGTCTCGTATTTCCCAGGCATCAATTTTACACTTTTATCTTGACTTGCTTTACTCAATGGGTGAAACTTTACCCAAACTAGATCATTAATTTTATAGACAGGACTTGGTTTACCTGCTCCAATGTATCCCTCCAATGTTGTTAATATTTCAGGACAAAATAATGAACAGCTGGGATGGTTTCGGGAACAAATATTGTTTAATATTTAACACGTTCCACAACAAAAGACAGGATACGAAACTTATATAAAACACAGATTCACCAACATCACATCATCAATCCGCTAACGAAGTCACTCCCTTCTATCGAGCTTGCACTTCTTGTGCTTGCGCTTCTAACCAAAAGAATATGTGGCGCTATCTGGCTACCGTTTAATAGTACATGGAAGATGGTCCTAAATTACAGTGTTACAAATTTAATATATTGAAGACGTGAAATTTTAAATGATTTATATTTCTATGCCGCAAATTAGATACATGTTAAGTTCGTTATAAAAAAAAGTTAAACAATGTTAAAATTCAACTGTTCGGGGTCGTGTGAACTAATATTATTATAATAATAGTTGCCTTACATAGATCAGCTTCAAATTATTATAGGGAAAACTAAATCTCGAGTAACTACGCAGTAGTTTTGCTATTTATGTTATTGATACTTACCGATAATTTTTAGGATTTATCATTTAAATATCTTATAAAATAATAATTACTAAAAATTTATATTCTAATTGTAATAAATTTTTAATTATGAAATGATTTGGATTAATAAAAAATTTATTTTAAAGTACAAACATAATGTAAAATGAAACTATTATTTATTAGATGGAATGAAAATTATACATGAAAAAAAGCATCGTAATAATCTAAAATATATATATATTTCTATCATAATGTAAAATTAATTATAAATAAGCTATTTTAAATAAAATCAAATATGCTTAGGTTTTTTTTTGTCGTTTTATACGATGAAATAGAAGTTTTTGAAGTTTAGATTTTTAGTTTTCAAGAAAATTTTTGCTTAAGTTTTAACAGGAGTTTTTTTGAAAAAAATATGTAGCAAAAATGTGTAAGAATTTAAGAGTTTTTTTTTTTTTTTTTTTTTAAAAATTTTTAAAAAAAAAAAATATAATAAAAATTTTAAAAAATTTAATTTTTTTTTTTTTTTTTTTTTATGAAACTTTAAAAAACGTGAAAATATAATAACTATTCTAAACACTTTAAGTTATTTTTTATAATGATTTGAGCTGAAATCGAGTTTTAAAATACGTAAAAAAATATTCCGCAAAATATATTCCTTTTAATTTAAGTGTACAAAATTTATCACACATGGATGTAATGAAAATTTAAAGAGGTAATCCAAAAACACAAGAATGTTGGAAATAGTGCATACTTTAGAAGTAGAAAAGCACTTCTGAAAAATAATTTTAAATTTACTCTTTCAAGTTAAATAAAATTAATTAATTGTTTCAAGCAAAGTATTTTAAAGAACAGATTAAGCCATCCAAAGTGCCGAAATATTTATTAATTTTTTCCATTAAATTTTAGAATTACAGTAATCGATAGATATAATGAAATGGAAACTTGATTTATCGATTCAATCATTTCCTCACTCATTCATTTATTCACTTCCTCCCTCCCTCATTTATTTACTCATTCATTTATTTACTTACTCACTCATTTATTCAATCATTTGCTCATTCATTCATTTACTTATTAACTCCTTACTTTACTCATTCATTC
>BMAW01031750.1:0-17200 GCA_019974015.1 Nephila pilipes | reverse complement strand
TCAGTGTTTCCAAATCATTTACACCTGCTGACGGCGAAAATGGAAAAAAGATATTTCTCCGACCAGTTTCAGCCAAAAATCAAAAACAGTGTGAAGACATGTATTTTATTTCTTAAATCTAATCTTATACAAATATAATATATACAAATATACAAGTTCAATTTTTGTTGTTGGTATCAAGAATTCACCTCTTTGTCTTTCATCATTCATCTTTCATCTTGTGGCAGAGGTGAATGTCGGGTGTAATGATGCCTCGCTGATTCATTCTGATCTCCATGTGGGTCACCTAATTCTTGAGTTCGTATTGAGTGTATGAGTGATAGTATTTTTAATGGTAAGGAAGCCAGGTTGGGCCATGCTGCGTTTAAAAAGGTAAGTGAGTGAGTGTAAAGCCGGAAAGTGTAAAATTGTGATCTAGATATTTGTATAAAAAAAATTGGTTGACAAGAAGGAAGTCGAAAATAGAAAAGTATCGCTTGGATATCCCGGGGTGCGTCATCTGTGTTTAACAAAGACAGTAAGCCCCTTGGGGAAGAAAAAGATCACTAGGGTGCCTTACAGTTATACACCTGGGAACAAAGAAAATAAACACAATACAGAAGGGGAAACAAGTAATTTTAAATTACAGCTAGAATTTTGAAAATGAGGTAACAAATGGACAATGAAACAATCGTTTTTAACCAATTCTACTATTATAAACTAAAATAATATTAGAACCAGATGTGTTTCATATAAGAACTACTTAATTTTTTTCCAACGTTGAAAATATTTTTCAAAATATCGTGATCTCTTTTTTTTACTGCCTATATATATTTAAAATGATTTCTTCATGATGCAGATAAAATACACACATAGTCTCTTTAGGCACATGGTAATTTCTTGTTTCGCCCTGAATTTTTGCTTTCACGAGTACAAGCCCGTGTCTTTGCGTGCTTAATCTGATAGAAATTTCAGCCAAAGAGGCTCGATTTATGACATTTTCTGGGGGACTTTTCTTATATTTGGTGGGAGTTTCTTTTCACATTTATATGGTTCCATACACACTTTTTCAACGCTTTATCGGAAACAGCTCTAATTTTTTTTTCGTTTCTTTTCTTAACCTACCTTTTTGTATTGTAGAACCACAATCGACTTGAACCTATAGCTGCATTATGATCTTTCTTCCGTTTAGGTAGGCAAAAATTCCATAAAACAATCAAATATCTCCACTAAACTTTAATTGAAATATTTAACCACAGTGTTACGTGTTAACTTTAAAAATGAAGATATGGATTTTAACCTGACTCTTCTTTTATAAATAGAACATTTCACGGCCTCTCTCTCAAACTAACGAGTATACTAAGGATATTAAAATGAATAAATAGTAATTAATTCATAGGGAGATGGATCAATATATACGCAGACATATTATTACACCATCTCTAGAATATAAACAAAAAGGCTAAGGCACTTATTTAGTTTGATATATGAAATAAGATTTTTTTAAATTGAGCTTTTTTCCTTCCAGCGCATATTTTATGTTTTTATGTTAACACTAAACAGCATCATTACGTATATATACACACTAAATCACAATTTTGTTAAAAGGAAAATTGGAAAATAATGTCTAGTAAGAAAATCATCAGTATTTGAATATTTTGTTCTTTTCCATTTATTTTATCTTTCGCCAGTAATATTGAAAGGGACTGTCATGTTTAGTAAAAGTATTACAATTCATGAGTTCCAGGCGGAAAACATAAACTCATAACTATACGAGATATTTTGTCTGTGTATTTTTAGGAGAATAATTTAAGTTTGGGTAACGTTCCAGATATATATAAACACAATTATCTCCATATTAGTTGAAAAATGCGTATTTTGTTGATATTTATAATATTCATTCATCAATTATAATTAAGAAAAATTTTCAAGATAAAAAAAAAATATTACGTGTAACAAAATTATTAAATTGATTGAATTGTGTCATTAATGCCACTTCCTTCGAAAAGGTGAATCTTGTGCTACTCACAACTAGTGTGAAGCTTTGTGCTTTTGATTGATTGTTTACTACATAGTACTTAGAATCAACACTAGGCCTGTTCGCGATGGATCTCGTAATTATGAAGATCAGTCAATAGACAAAAACGACAGCTGAGCAGGCACATCCCTCTCCAAACTGCCATACTACTCAAGTAACTAAATACTTGCAACCTCGACATTTTTATCGTGCATTGACCTCGTTACATATCGCTTTTCTAACAGTATCAGGATTAGAAACCACGACTCTACGCAAATAATGCTGGCGGTGAGCATACGACTATGACTATTAGGCTATTGTAGTCACTATAAGGCATTGAGCAAAGATGAATCTTAATAAATTCGTTACACAAAAGAGAGCTGTAGCAGAGTAGAACTGGTTTTCCCGACGAAGCTTATGGGTTTCAGAACAAAAATTATTTTTGAGTAATGAAAGTAGAATGATAAGTGCAATTTAAATTTTGTGACCTTGCATCAAATCAGTTATATATATAAACCAGTCACTAACATATTTCATTAGTTAATATTTCATTCATCATATATGAAATTTATGAAAGTAGTTTACTGTACAAATCTTGTTAAGAACATGAATATTTTTTTTCTAATTAAAGTCGCAAAGAGAATAAAGTAACAGACGAATGGCATTATTTAAAACCATACAAATAAGGATAATAGAATTAAAAATATTATCCCAGGGGCTTATAAGGATGAATGTTTATAGTCGTTCCAATTTAGCTTACATTAAATGCTTAAGAATTTCAAACAAGCATGTATTTTATAGATATTCAAAAAAAGTATCGCGAAGTATTAATTATTTACGAATATTAATCGAGACTGAATCTGTCTTTTTATGTATTACAATTAGAACTTCTATACATAGCCAGCATTCAGATGTATATTTCTCCTAGCATTTTTTCATCTTTTGAATTTCATCATTGTAAAATTCAGGAGATGGTGTTGAAAACCATTATTCCAATATTATAGAATTATTTTTTTTTATTTTTCCTAATATTCGACCTCTCATGGTTTTGAATTCTGGAATATGTATCTTTGGTTGAGATAGGAAAAACGTTGTAGATATGGCAACATATCAAAGTCACGTCACTTTGATTCATCTATCGTAATTCGAGATATGAAGGGGTATTGTCGCCAAGAATCCGGACGTCTTTGATAATCATACCATGCTGTTTCTTGATCGGAACGTCACTCAATTTTATCAAAAGTGTGCAGTAATAGGCACCAGTGATAGTTATGTCTATTTTCCAAGTAGTCTGACAAAATGACTCCTCGGCTGTCTCCGAAAAAAGACAACATGACCTTCCCGGCAGAATTCAGCACCTTAGCCTCCTTGGTTGGATCTGAGTCATTGCCTTCATATATGGAACATATTGATAGAACCAAGATTCATCTACAGGTACGAAATGAACAAAATATTCCCCTCATCATGTTCCAAAAGATGCAACATCTCCCTTGACCTCCTTCTTGTGGCAAGTCTGCTACTAAAAAGGAGCCAGTAATCGTTGAATACAGCATGATGATTCCTTTGACATGTATAGTTCTTGAATAATTTTCCACATTCTGCCACAATTAAGAACGTCTAATTCATGATAAATTTTATTGTTGGTCTTTGATTTTATAGGATTAAGCCCTACATTTCCTTCAATGAAGCAGCATGATCTTCAACTTTTTGAGTTATATGATCCTCTTTCACAGGAATCAAATGACTACCTATCATTTCTATAAACAGCTGTTATTTCATTGCGTACTTAAGCACTGTAACCTTTCAAATCAAAAATATAATCACATTACGTTTCTTTATCTTCTTCATAATGTGGACTATTTCTACCTACAGCTTCTTGAATCCTAGTAAATTAAAATGAACAGATGTAGCTTACAACATTATGCCCATAAGGATCAATTAATATGCAGAACACAATTTATCCAGGTATGTCAGTTATTTCGTATTGATTATTAAAACTTTAAGATATTTTCCTCGCATATTTAATTAAGATTGTATTACGGAAAAAGAACGATCCTGTATATATTCTGATGCCTTTATCTAATGATGATAGTCCTACAAGAGTTTTATTTTCTTAACTTCATTTCCCCGCTAGAGGAACTGGATGAAGGTAGGGTTGAATCTTTACGGATGACTATGTCCATTATCCTCAACTGTATTTAGTGTAGTCAAAATTCATACAAAAAACTGGACTCACTTAATGTCAATATCTACAAAATATATAACGTCAAATAATTTTCATTTCGATGTGGAGAGATCAGAGCGATATTAGAAAAATGCTTCTCAAGATCGGACGTATCCGAGTATATTGTTAAAAGCAACACCTATTTATTCTTTGTACAACTGGGTGTTTTCTTTTTCGGAATATTAACTTATTTAAAAGTTCAGGAACAGGGAAAAAACAACTTGAAATTGGATTTTCTAATTTCATTTTAACTTGCGTTAACGTTCATTTTCAGAATGTTTGTCATTTTTGCTCTAATTCTCGATGCCTTTTCTGAACTTTGCTTGCTTTTTCGTATAAATTCTCTCATTTTTTCAAAGCTTCTTTAAATGAAAATTTCAGGCAATCAATATATTAGAGCAATACGAAATTTTTTTCTTCTAATAGAATAACTTTTAAGAACTCGAACAAGTAGAAATTTTCAAAGTGAATATTAATTAGTGTAAAGTTAGAGTAATTCTGAGTTCCAAGTTTGAAAGAAGCAATTAATATCTAGAAAAGAAAATGTCTACTTTAAGTCCCTAATGATTTTATTTTATTTTCATAAGCAGAATTATTTATAGTACAAAACGTTGTTAATATTAACAGAAAGAATACAACAGATGATTCTGCAATAAAAATCAAGTACTAAATATCAAGTAACTCAAGTGAATTAATAATTTTTTTCCCTTTTCTAGTATTTGATTGGTAAAGAATATAATAAATACCATTATTCAATTAATTATACTACTGAAATGCTTTAACAGACATTTTAGTAGTTTAAAAAAAAAAAAAAACTTTGAGACTTAAAAGAAATACGTTTGAAAGGAGTATCTTATCGCTTTAACAAAGATGAGAAAAATTTGATTTTTCTTGTATCTATACATTTTGCTTTTTAGCAAGGATATCTAATTTACTTTTTCATCAATGATCTTATGAAATAATGTTACAGCAATAAAAACTTAATACAATTTTGAATGAAGATTGGGATGCGTACTAATTGCTTGTGAGGAAACGTTTTTTGATTGATAAATGTAAATAGAAATACGAACGTATCAAAGGAATCATTAAGTTTGGTTCATTACGCAGTTCTTGATAAGTAACAATTACCCAATGTTAGTTCTTAATAATGAACCAACTATGGGATTTCTCGAATGAAATTTGTTTTTACTAAAAATATAGTTTCCTTTTACAATAAATACTCGTAACACACACCCAAGAGCCATAATATCTATGAAGTTCCCAAAGACAGTGAATGAGATGTTACTTCACATTCCTTTAGAAGGGAACTCTCTAGGGGCTGAATTGTTCTACGGAGTAATAAGAGAGCAGCAAACCTCCTCTCTTGAATGCCTCAAGCATATGTGATTGGATTCAATCTTAGAAAATATGCAGGCCTATCCCTTTCAATGATTATTTAGTTGAAAAAGAAATTGACCCGAAGCGGGACGTAATTCTATCCTGACGTTAACGTCCATGAAAAAGTAATTTCCCCCAAGAACTTCGTTTCCGTTTTCAAATAAAATTTTAAGTGTAACGTTACGAAACAATACGTCAATCAATCATTCTACATGTTACCAAACTGTGTACTAAATAGTATGACTCGGAAATATATTGAATTTATTGTCTTCCCTGCAAAAACAATTTCTACGAAGGGAAAGATGGTTCTACAGACAATTAGCGATAATGCCTCCGAGTAATGCTGAGAAGATAAGAGTGACTTTGACAACAGATTTGGCGACACATTTGATTGCCAATTCGGATGAGATATGGTGTTGAATCATCGTATTATTCAAAAATAAAATATTTGTATGCCGAGCTATCTAATTACCCTCCAATTTGATACTTTTTGATTTTCTGTCCTTACGTAAATCGCATAGTATCTTAAATCACATACAAACGTTTATAGCTCCTAGTATTGCAAATGTAATAGTTTTTCATTTCAGCCTGCTTTACTCATTATTTTCGAAATAGTTAAACTTTTTCATGTCTAAGTCATTTAATTAACTCATTGTATCTTGCAGTTAGTTTATGTTTATTAACGTATATATAGCTATAAATATACTTTGAAATTTATTCTCCAAGAAATAACTGTCATACCAGAAGCTAATTCTAAAGCTCTCTTTTACGTATCTAAATAAATAAGCGTGCATCGTTTTTGTGGCTTCGGTAAACTATGCTTACTAAAACGAACTTCATAAATATTTTTATTTCAAATACTGCAAAAATATGTCCAACTATGCTTTAAAATTTAAAGCACACAAGATGATGAAAAACTCAAATATCAATGAAGTTTAAATGAAAAGGCAAAGTGTTTTTTCTAATTTCGATTAAAAAATTGCAAAATAGGCAGCGCATCATTTTCGCAAACTATTCTTAATCATTCGCTTTCTTCACTAAATGTTTAAATATCCTAACAAGCTCACAATTATTGTCGACTTCTTGGCGATAAGATTTGTTATTATACTTACGATGATCTTTCTGAAACTCGTAAGAAAAAATTCACACGATAACTAAAGAATAAATAAATAAATCAATAATATCGGATTTATTCAGCTTAGATTAAACATTAAACGTATAGATTTTAAGCGGATTAGATGTTGCCTTTAATCTGATTGAAAGTAAAAGTTATACTGTGATCAGAAGGTTTTACTGCTAGATATTATTGTTTTACAAAAAAAATTCTTGTTGTACTAACAAGATGATATTAACTATCTTTGTTAAACCGAAACGAGCCCGGAATCATGTGACAATTAAAAATTGACAGTTAAAATATTTCAAATGTTTTCCTACTGTTCGTTTTGCACAAGTTTGATCATTGAGTATGCATCATATCTCTTCCTTATGGTATAACTTCAAAAGGTAAGTTTAACAAATATTTTGAAAAAAAATAATAAAATAAATAGTTACATGTACATCTAAGAATTCTTGTTATTCAGTTAACTATTATTTCAATAAACAGCAGAAGCAATAAGAAAATAAGGTTCGTTCTACAAATTTTTTCAAAAGTCTGAAGAATTGAAATGTCAAAGTGTGCGTCAATAGTGACGTCATGAGTCTCACAAAAATAAACTTCTCACCGTAGAGCAGGAAATTAAAGAAGTATTCCTGAAAATGTTACAAGACGTAAAATATAACGGAATTGAGTTAGGTCCAAAATAATAAAATTGCTATTTTATACCTAATTTTAATATAGCAACTGAGAATTGTAGGACATTTCACATGACAAAAATAAATTGTTATTTCTTACACAATTGCAAAAATGTAATTTCATATTTTTAATAAATGCATAAACTAAAAAAGTACAATTTTTCGATTTCTCATACTTTAATAATAGTACATTTATCCAATTTATTTCAAAAAAATTTCAGTTTAATTTTCAATATCAAATGTATCATATAAAATGAATTTTTTAACATCCATGTTTTCCTTTTTCTGGTCTAAAGAAATTTGTTAAGTTTGCAATGTGTACTATTAAAATCGTTTGATCTTGAAAGTGGATGGTTTTTTGAATCTTCACTTTTTGAGTCCAAAGGAAATTCGTGCGATTGCTAGCATGCTCAACTTTTAGCAACTAGGCTAATTAATTACCTTTCCCCGTTCTAATTACTAAGCCTATTATTTTTTTTAAGAAATTCAGTCACCGATGCTAAAGAGAGTCACCGTAAACTACATAAGAATTATAAAAATAAACAAATTGAGTTCATAAACAATTTCAAAATCCTAATTTTGCCAGATAAACGAACATTTAATAGATTTTCATGAAAAGCTAAAATTCATTGAAATGTTTTTTTTTTTTTTATTTCTTTAAATATACAAAAAAAAAATTTTAAGCATACTTCAAAATGTTCAAGAGTTAGAAAATTAGCCAAGAATAAATTTTAAGATTTGTATGATATAAAAAAATGCCGTATAAAATAGTGAATTTTAAAATTATTTATGAAAACTGACATAGACATGCATATTTACTGTAAACGATTTATTTAAACTAAAACTTAAACTTAAGTATATATATATATATATATATATAAATATAACAAATGCTGTTAATGAAGTTTAAGATATTTGAAACTTTTTCGAGAGGCTGCGTTAGACAAATGGAGGCTAAGGCAGTTCATCTTACATAGCGAGTACCCAGCGAAACGTACTGCAAAATGAAAAGGAAGAGAAAAGTAAAAATTAGCAGCCAACAGCCAACTTCAGTTTTTATACCGAGTTTTGACATAAATCTCTATTTGTATCCAAACGCTAAGTATATTTCATAATTATTTGAATATTGAAGATATCTAAGTTTGAATGAGGGGGAGCATAATGAGAGGGTGTAAAATTGCTATAAAATAAAAATGGAATGTGATAATGAAACGCAATAATCCATTTTATTATGCAAAGAAACTTTTACTATCCAGTTTGAAAAGAATTGGTTGTAAGTGGAGATTGAATAATAAATAAAACGTTTTTGAATAACAAATAAAAAAATAGGTTGCTGCAGTTAATTAAGTTCCGTATGACAACCAGACACCATGAGTAATGGTTTTCTATACTTTCTATAAGTGTATGGATAAATTAAGGGCTAAGAGATTCCCAAACCAAACAAATAATTATTTTCAGATCTGGTACGGAGATTGGTGAGCTTGGAAGGTCTGCAAGTAATCTCTCGAGTATATCACACACATACTCGATATGATTTCGATCTAGAGAGGGAGCGGACATAGAGAGAATCGGAAGTTTTTCATATCACGAAGTAGTCGGTTTCACTCGCAGGGTGACAAAGCGCACTTCCTTCATAATATGAACTCAGAACTGACAACACCTTTAAACAAGTGACCATAAAACTCACGAACTGCATCTATGTATCTTTTAGCATATGCCGAGCTCTTCTAAAATTAGGAAGGTCTGGTTGGCCACCAAACACGATATCTTACACAGCATGACTTTCCTTTACAGAAATCGATGTCTTTCTAAGATATGTTTCGAATTAAAACGAATTCTACACGCTGTCGTTATATCGTTACCGATAAGAAACACTATTCAGACTAAGCAAGATTCGTCACTGAACATTACACTAACAAAATGTACCAAATTCTGGTTTAATTAAGCACTTTAAAGGAAAGAAAAAGCAATCTACTGGTCGTCTGGCACAGAAACTAACATGACTGAGTCCCCTATAAACCATTTGGAAACCCTAAGTCCTGTGGCGGCTCTGATCTGTTGTTGATCTTCCGGTTACAATAGCGGTAAGAATTACAACGGTTTTTTCTATCACAAGCATGTCCAGTTTTCTTCTTTGGGCTCTCATTCGTTCTATTTAAGTGTTAGTCATATTCTTCGGTACAGGCTTGCAAAGAATCTTCCAGACTACTTATGGCAAGAGAGTCGGTCTTCCTCGTTTCGACGGACGAAACGCGGTGTTTTGATCCTGAGCGTTTTGCGCATGAAAATATCAGCTGAAATGTTTTACATAAAGATAAACAAACACACACAAACATATATATATAGTTTGGTTTCATTAATACAAAACATATTTAACGTGCATCAGCTCCGGCTACATGGAGGGTCTATTGTGACTTCAAGGGTCGAACCCACAACTCTACGAGAACTGCCGAGTCCTCGGCCATGACAATTAGGCTACCGCGTCCACCCTAGATAGATAGATAGAAAGACAGATAATTTCTGTTTTGTATCCTTTTGCTTCTTGTACCTCTGCTACCACTTTCCCATGGCCTTTTTTAGTGGATTGCAATACAGTTCTCAATCCTTTTGATGTGCCTTAACAGCTCCTCTTCATAAAATTTTTACCTCTTTATACGGTATATCATGTACATCAAATTATATTTGAATTTTCAATTTGAGAATTGGAATTATAAAATTGCAGATTATCCGTTATATTATTTCGTTATTGAGCCGATATGAGATTCATTTATAATATAAGTTAAATAACAACAATATATCTTATGCGAATGAATTTCATAAAGAAGTTTTAATGAATGACTTTCAAAAAAGAAGTTTAAATAAATGAATGTTAAAAAGAAGAATTTATCATTATAAAAATTTGATTAAGATACTAGTAAAAATATCGTATATTGATCGTGGGTTGATATATGGATGTTATAAATTTATCCATAATGGAACAAGTAAAGCCAAATCTTAACCTTTTGATTCAAATAAAATGCTTTATTTCATTCTTACGTTTCTATGCGCCTCTTTTACAGTCCGAGTTTGAAGAATTGTTTTTGAAAATATTATTACCTGACATCATTGTTGAAAAATCGATATCTAAAAGTAAAATAAATAAAATGTTTTATTTTCTGCATTAAAATACCATTCCAATATACAAATAAATGAAGATATTAAAATTAAATTTTATTTTTGAAATATTAGATGGTGCTATTTTAACTTAAGATTAAAAATTTGCATCACTTATGTAACAGTCTCTAATGTGACGAGGTTGCGAAGATCCTTTCGACATTTCGACATACCTCTTTGAATCAAGTCTCGTAGAATCCCAATGATTTCCTGTCCTTCTGATGCAGGCAGATCTTCAAATTTGGAAGGTTGATACCCTTTAAGTTTGAGATATCTCCACATAAACACCATTTTGGGTCAAATCTAGAAAACATTTGTTCCACGAAGTAAAAGAAGATGACCCAGAATTTCTGGGGGAAATCCGAGTGAATGTCGAGAGATATGCAACGTGACACCATCCGTTTAGTATTAGAAGTCTTCTAGATAATGTTCGTTGAATTACTCTAGTACTTTATGATGGAGAAATTCTTTAAACAATTTCATTGCTTCTGCGCTAATATCATTAAAAGTATTAGAAAATAACTTTTTACCCATCAAGCGACTTAAGAATTGTCGACTAAAAATTCATTAATCGTATTTGAATTTTAAAATGAAATCAATCAAGCTTCATTACTTTTGAATTTATTGTTTATTTTTAGACACTTTTGGGTAACTTCTGTTTTCTTTAACTTGAGAGGATTATATGGAAAGCCCTCATTCTGCTGCTTGTCTGTGTGAGTGTCCTTGCCCTCCGCTCTATCCACAACAGATCCCATAACCCTTACATCAAATGTGGGGAAACATTTCTACCGCACGAAAAAGCCTTCTTGAATTTTACGCATAATTTTTTGGTATTGTAAATTCTTAATTTATACTTTCAGTGAAAAAAAGTTTATTTAAAAAAAAATAAAAATTAAAATGTGCTTATAATAACTAAATAAGAACATTAATCATCCATATATATAACTATTCAAATTTTTTAAAAAAATCTTTTAGAAAGAGACCTTATCAATTCCAGTTTTGTACAGGAATCGCAATTTTTATGCAATTCAATAAGTAACCATTTTTAAAGAAGCAAACATTTTATAGAGAAAAGGAAGCTTGAAGGAAAATGATTCCGGGTTGACGTTTGAAGAACTTCGGGGTACATAAAAAATACGTCTTTAAGGACAAACTTTATTGATCGTACAAAAAACATTTCATCATTTTATATCATGTCTGATATAAAATGATATATGCAACAGCTATATCATTATATATGTTTCGCTTTCAACCAATCGGTTTGAATTTATTACTAACCGTTTCTTCCCTCCTAAGAACACAATTACCAACATCCACATCAAAGAGATTTCAGTGAATTTGTTGCCACCACCATTGATATGCACCATTTATTTTGACATCTAATGCAAATAGGATAAGAAATCATGTACATTAGTTTTGTCTTTCTAAATATCATATGAGTTAGAAACTGTTAAAAAGAGGCTGATTTTGATATTCGAAATTAAAAGAATCTTGAGAACGATTAACACGCTAATAACATATGTAAAAAAAACATTTTTTTTCCCTTTACAGAACCCGTTAATACATAAAGCAAATGAAAATATATCATTGTGATCTCTAATTAGAATCGATACTGAAATTTTATTTTATCAGACCATTGGTTTGAGTTTATTTGGATATACCGACTAATTTTGTCGGGGAACATAACCGTCTCGGGCTTTAATCCCCTGTGAATTGGCTATTATTTGAGGTAAGACTGAATTTTGGTTTTACACTTGCCCAGAAGTTAAGATTTAGATATTAAGGTAATAAAATAAAATTACAGTGCAATAGCTTTTTGGGAAATATGAAAGTAATTTTGAAAAATATGCTGAATATATATTATTAATATTAGAATATCACTAGTTGAAGTACTAGTGTTGTTAAAATTAATCCAAAAGAGAAGATGGTTGAAATTCATGAGTTTAGGCTTAGGATATTGCAGCAGTAGTCTATTGGATTCCTGCTTGCTTGTTCAGTCTGGTCGCAGTGAGAGCGCGCTCTGTGATTGGTCAATGGTGTGGTGTGTTAATTCTGTATATATAGGTGGGTGCATAGGGGTGAGATTTTGTGAGGAGTGTGTTTGTGTTACCAGTGTTTTTATAATATAAGTGAAATTAAAGAATTAGATTTTCTCGTGGTCTGTGTAGTTGTGGGTTGTTTCTGAGTGGGTTATACTTTTCTATTTCTTGAATGTGGTTTTATTGCTCGAGGTATCAATTTTTTGGTAGAAATTTCCTGATAATTTTTTAATGAAGTTTTTAAGTGTTAGAAGTTTAATTGGGTATCTGATGTCTGTGTTTCTCATGTACCAGTGTGCTCTTACTATCATTCTCATGGTGGAATTTTGGGATTTTTTTAATAATTCCAGTGTTGTGTCAGCACAATGTGACCAGACTGGGCTAGCATAGGTCAGGATAGATTTTAGTATCAGGGTGTAGATAAGCAATTTATTACGTCTACTTAATGTAGATTTACGCGCAATAAGGGGAAAAAGATTATTCACTCCAGAATTATACTGTTTTTTAATTCGTAGAACGTGTTGTTTAAAAGTGAGTATTGTGGATATAGTGACCGTTGATGCAGTATATGTAGCCTTTCGCAACTAACTATTGGTTACCATAGTAACTCCCTACTTTCACAGTTGTAAAAGTATTCATTGTTTGTTTTCTCGTATGTTGGGATTTAAGGGTGTTATTTTTTTCTTTAGAGATTGAGCAACTATATTCAACCAGAAACTGCTTTGAAAGAAAATTTCTTACAAAGGTATTTGGACAAGGATTATCTCTTGAAATATACTCAAGTTTCTTTACATGCTTAAGAAAATTGTTTTATATATGTGCATTGCACTTTTCCTCGGATAATAGGAAACTTAAATCAACATTATTTTTTCATTTCTTAACAAAATATCTTACACAAATATTATACGATCCTTTGTTTAAAAAGTATTTTATGAAAGTATTATACTTTGATTTGTTCGACGCGTAACAGGATATGTGAAAAAAATGGATATGAGCAGGGACGTGCAATATCAGGGACCACACATCGTAATAGTTTTTTAAAAAATATTTGATTAAAATATCATTTTATTATTTCATTTAATGTTCGTTTAACTTTGGACACAGAAAATAAATACTTCTATAAATAGAAGATAAAACAAAGCGTTATTGAGAAAATTTTGCAATAGCCTTAGATTTTTTCGAAAAAAAAAATCATATGATGCAATACATTTTATGAAATTAAGACTAAAAAAGAATATATTATTCATTAATTGTTGTATTTTATTTATTTAATATATAACGCAAATTTCAATTGGAGAAAACTCTTAATAGTACAAAACTTAAATATTTCGAATTATCGGTATATCAAGGATATCATAGAAGCAAACAATTTTGTCCTCGTTTTTTTTAGATCATTCACAATATTACTTTTTACGTGCTTTTCAAACAAAACAGGGTTTAATAAAACAAACTTTCTTTTCTTCATGAAATGATTTTTAGATTTTTATAAATTTATATATGATTAAATCCGTAAGTGTTCTCAAATCACCAATGTTTGTGTTGTCAATTTAACTCTTTTTAAATCACATATATATTTTCTCTATCATTCAACTCTTTAATTAATCATTTTCAATATTATGCGTAAAGGTTCAACAGTAAAAAGAAATTCCCATACACATTTTGAATAGGAATTATGAATATTTTCTTTAGGTCTTACTCCAGTCTTATTAGCTGGATTTTTAAAATTTCAGGTAAGCTTAACGGATGATCATTCGAATTTATTTTCCCGTAGTAGTGTTGCACGGTTTTGCTGCTACATCTCGCGTAGAGAAGTAATTGTCATTTGAAGAAATTTTCACAGACAAAATCTTCATTACTGTTATTTTCTATTCTAAAATCACTTCCATCTCTATCCAGAATATTTTGAAGCCGATCCGTCAAGATGAACTTGATAGATAAATTCTTGTCCAAAGTCATATGTACTAATGCCAAAATTTGTAATACTGAAAGCTAGGTGCGGTCTCATAGACCGCTCTTGAAGAATACCATGGAATTTCGAAGAAGTGTACGTGCGGATCAAAAAAATCATGAAAACATTGTACTCTCAAATGTTTGGGAGTATATTGAATAAAAAATTTTGGAATTATATTTGCTTAAGAAATTATTTTATATTTATTTAGCAAATACTTTGTATAAACATTGTATTTTCATTTATTTAAAGTTATTTTATTCAAATATTGTACTCACATTTTTACGCTAATAAATTATACTAATTTCATTTCGCTAATAAATTATTCTACGCATTGTGTTGCGATAAACAGATTTCGTGTAAAAAGGAATTCTTTTTTTCCCCCTTTGTTGGTTAAACAACAGAAGATGAATATTGAATCAATTGATTCCAAAACATTCCAAGATGGAAAACAAATTAAAAAGAAGTAATTCGAAAGTCTTGAAGGATAAAAATGGCTGCATCAAAACTGTCTTAAAATTCTAAATAATTTTACTTATTTTCAGCCATTTTTCTTGATTCCTGAATATACATATAGTTTAACGTAATGCAACAATCTATAGATAAATGAAATACTTAATTTTTATGTATGTTTTATTTCAGTACAATAAAAAAATTAAGAGAAATTCAATATGGAATAATTTTGAAAATTAATCTCATTACTGCTGAAATAAGCCATCATATATATACGAAAAACCTAAAACGATAAAAAATTGAAGAATGGTCAGTTCGATATTTTGTGGTTGACAAAAACAATAGCCTATTTTGCCGCGAATAATGGGATTCTATTTATTTATTTATGATAAGAACCTATTTATTTTCTTAAGAGAGGACAGCTTTCTATGAATTTCAAACATTTTTTTAACTTGACATTTATGGAACTACATGAGAAACCATCGTAGAATATTTCTCAATAAACATGCATTAAAGTATTTTTACCAAGCCAAGGATAGGGAGAAATATTTTAATACTCCTTTTAAATTTCTTACTAGGAACATTAATAATTATTAAAAGTAATATGAGAAATATATAATGATGGAAAATTAAACGGAAAAAAATTCTGTCTTGATAGACTTACGTGAAAAAAATATTGCAGATGATATCATTAAGTCACTTAATTAAAATCAGTATTAAATTTTTATCGCACTTTAACAGTGGCTACTCTGTGTTTAATGACCGACAGTGGAGATCACTTTCTCGATAGTTGGATTGCGGTTGCTAAGCAACGACTACCTTAATTACTCTAATGTTTTTTATACCTGTTCTTGGGGACGTTGGGATTTAAGGATATTATTTCGGCGTTTTTATTCATTTAAAATACCTCAAGGAAGTATGTGGATGTTGTTTAAAATTCTAATTCTTTTCTACAGCGACAATACAGTTTTATATCTGGAAGATAAAATTTGTAACACTTAAATTTTGGTAAAAATTAAAAAAATATAGATCCGTATAAACATTAAACTGTTTCAATTCATAGTTTACTTCTGTTTAGTAAAAATGTTAGGATTTTTTTGGTACATTCATCCTTCGTAAATTATCAGATTAAAATGTCTGTATTGATGTTTATTTCTTTTATGTGATTCTTTATTTACATTGTACCGATGCAACATGAAGGATATTGATAACAGAAGTCGTAATTTTGAATCTCGGTCAAGTGACGAGGACGACATCTGATCTGGAACCTCCCTCACCGAACTTCCACAAACACCAAGTGAAGACTTAGGACCTTGATCATATTTAACAGGATTCATCCTCACTACACGGTGGATGTTGAGTAGCATCAGGGATTCAACTCATGACTGAACAAAAGCAATGTCAGCTGGCGAATTGGCCATTTTATTTCTTTTCATGTGCTCGTAAAAATAAGAGATTCTATGTAGAATTAAAAATTGTTTCTGAGTATGTAAGTTTGTCTTAAATCTTCTATAATTTCCTACATTTTGCTAAACTTATATGAGAATTTTTCCTGAATGATTTGTATAGTTTTGTTAAATACTATGTTATTAGGTAGGTTTGCGGATAATTTTTTGGCCAAGCATTTCAACATTTCCTAAGTGAATGAATAACTGTTTATAACTAATGGCATTACAGCTGCTATTATTAAATATTACATTTCCAACAAGAAAAATAATCATTGTACATTATGAAATGTACAATCATTTCTGAAATTTATAAAATTTGATCTGCGCCATCCAATGCTTTCTTGTAGCATTAGAGAACTATTATTTCCCAATATTTTTGGAAACGAATGCTTCCTAGAATGAGCAAAGAAAAGAAATATGATAAATAAAACATATCAGGAATAATATTTATTTAATTGTACGGTTCCGAAGAAGAAACTAATATGCGGCATATTTCATCTCTAGCAACACATTAAATGACTTTACTTATTCCCTCTAGTTTCTTGGTAACAGGTGGGTCACATTACTTAAAAGAAAGAAAGAAATATTTGAGTCCATTTAAGCGGCTCTTTTTTTTTTACAATCTACCGTATGTTTGCATTAATATTTTAAGGAGTTTCATATGATCCTTCGTATGCAACAATCTTTCTATTTTCTTAAAAAAAATCATAAGATGTGGACATGCTATTCTAATCTCTGTTCTTCGCCTTACAAGAAGAGTATTAATAAAAA
>BMAW01031746.1:180931-223480 GCA_019974015.1 Nephila pilipes | reverse complement strand
GATTTTAAATTTCACATTAGTCGCACATATTAATTAAGCTATAATTACAATTAAGACAATAACTAAACCTTTATTTGAGTGTTAAAATAAATTTCAGATCCAAAGACTCTCACAAACACAATTTCATTATTTATATATAATAGTTAGCTGTTCACAGAGTTAGGATATTCAATTCCATGAAATTCGAAGATCAGTTTATTTTTTCGATGGGGATGGATTGCTTATACCACACATACACTTACCACACACATCACCAGCATACACACATACGCACACTACAGCACACCACACGTACCAACGCACGCACACTTTACACACGCCACGCACGACGCATACGCACACACGCACATACCATACAGCACATGCATCACTATATGTATATGTATGTATATGTTAACATTAATCGTGGAAAGATGAAAAGATGGGATGTGGATGTGACGGAAAAGTCACTCAAAACATTAAAAAATAAATATCTGGAATGGATAATAAAGATAAAAGATGAGACTTCGATCGTCGTAAATAAACCATGGATGAAAGAATGAATGAATAAGATGGAAATGAATGAGAAGAAAATTAATGATAAGAAACACTGTATAATGAAACATCAGCATCATTGAAAAATTATAAGAAAATGAAACAATCGATTAAATTATTTTTAAACTGTAACTAAAATTAGTAACGCAAGCATTAAAGCATTAAATAATATGATGACCATCAAAAGTAAAAAGGATAAACAAATTCAAAAAAATGTATAAATGAAAATCATCATATCTTAATAATTTCATGTTTTTATTACAGGTGATGGAAAACATTTTGAATAAAAAATAAAAGCTAAGAATAAAATGATACTTATAAAAGTAAAATAATATTTATTTTAATAATGCTTGTGGAAATATTAATTTTTAGAGTATAATATAAATATACTTGTTTCTAAAAATATGTACTATTTTTTAGCCAGTATACAATATTAATCGGGTCATAATAACTTACTTTATGTATTCTTGAACAGTTTTGTCCCCTTTCTGATTATAATTTGTTGTTTTGCAATAAGTTTTAAAGCTACATTTTTACAACATTTAAATCAAAAATCACATTTATTCAGATATTATCAATATGGATTTGTGGTTATTTACTTTTGAAGAATAAGTTCATAATAGCAATATAAATTTGTCGATATTAAAAATATCTTGGTGAATCAGTAATGAAACTCAACTTTCCACTAAAAGGAAATCAATGCTCAATGGCCACCAATGTTTAGACCAATCAGTAATTTTCTTCAGACAGAGTGGTGCTCAACAGTAGTTGCTGTAGAAATCGTTTCCTCAATTCAGTTTATGAAGAGGGAATCGGAACAAGATGGAAAGATCCCATCTATTGCTCCGGGAAAGGATGGTGCATCATGTCATATAAGAAGAAATTCTTTCAAGAAAAAGCAGTTTCTGCCAAGATCCTCACAAAATAAATATTTTTTTTTTTATCTAGACTGAAGATAATACGACGTTTTGTCATGAGGAGAAAAATATGTCTGAGATATTACATTTACGAATTGTCCTTTTCTAAGAAGTTTCAATTTTAGTGTTTGTATAAAAACAATATTGATGTCACTGAGTATTTCCTTTTTTTAAGAATACTCAGGAAAATTTCTGGAAATAGACATAAGAGATAAATACACTAGTAGTCTACTAATATAATCTTTTATCGCAAAGAAAACTAGATAGTATAGTTACTAAAACCTGAAAGAAAAAAATTTCAAGGTGCAGAATATAACTTTTAGAGTTCAAAGTTGTTTGTGTAAAATACCATCGGTCGAATGTACTTTTAAATGATTAATGCCATAATAATTTATCATTGAAACATAGCTGTTGTTTTTCTTTTTGGCTTATATGGGATGTTTAGCATTAAAAAATAGATATTAAAATCAAATATTCCGATTATTATCTTTCTTCAATTGTGCAAACATTGATTAAATAATTATACAGGATATGGATTTAAAATAATTATATAGAATCAAAATATTGGAAAACTAATTACATTAATGTACAATATTTGAAGTGTAATAGAAACACATTATAAACATATCGTAAAAGAAATATGTTTTCACAAAATATTATTTTTAATTACATCATTATTAAATTATATTAGATAATTTCTAGCTCGTTCTATCAAACTAAGAAATTACTTATATTTCGCCTTAAGACTGTTTGCTTTCTTTAGATGTATTTTCCTGAGTAGAGACCTTTCTTTCATGTGATATTAAAATTTATATTCATGAACATGTTTGAAAAGGCGCAAATATTGGGTTTGTCCATTTTGATTCCCTTTTATGCTAGGCAGAAGAGACTTTTCAATATGTCTTAATGTTACTGCAACATTAGTGTACAGACATCTGACCTAAGAACTATAAAGTATAGACTTTGAAACTTAGAACGTCTGGGATGAGACAAAGTCTAAAAGCTAATATTCTGCCAAAATTTTCATTTTCAAAATGAAAACTTGTTCAAAAGAGTGTTACTTATTATGTACTCTAATTCAATTCCAGAATAGGGTCAAAAGTATGCTGTACTTATAAGTTACACTAAAAGACATTCAACAAAAAAAATTGTTTCTTGTATTTAATTGGCTTTACAAATTTTTTTTATTAGAGCCTTTTTAAATCTATCTCCAAAGTAGATTATTTCAAGTCTTTTCTTACCTACTATTATAAGACTTATTATTATCTCTTGATGAACTTATTTATAATTATATTTATATTTAACAAATCGATCACATATAATGATAATTATTTTCAAATACATTAAAGAAGACTGTTTTGAAAAGAGTTCATCAGAAAGAGAAAGTACTCTCACACAACGCTCTTTTGCATTGACGCGCAAACCAAGCTTGGGAACCAACACAAAAAAATATCCACTAAGGATTAGATTGAATAAGAACTATTGTATCATTCTCTGACTAATAGTTGGTTCCTTAAAGAAAACCCTAGATAACTTGATTATCTATACAATGTTACAATAAATTTCATCAACTGAGATGTATGGACGAAAAATGGAGGAGTGGAAAGGAATTCCATCGTGACTCAGAAAACAAATAGCAGACGCACATTATGATATCAAATATCTTGCTTGGGCAATTGTTGTTTAGCCACATCTTATATTCTTCAACTGTAGTCAGAAAAAATAAACTGTCGTTTTATTTAGACTTATAAAGAATTAAAAAAATAAGTTTAAAAAATAATCTTATGCACTTTCATACTTTTTCAGTTCATAATATTAGTGTTCCGAAACTTTGTTTTAAGGATTGAAAAATGTACATCGTAATTAAAATAAAATGCTTAGAGATATCTTTTTTGTAAAAAATTATAATATTTTGTCAAAATTATAACTTAGATTTGTTTAAGGGCAACACCCATGAAAATTTTTACTAAGAGATTAGATGTTATAGAAAAATGTGTGTTTCTATTCAAGCTGTTCAGAACACACACAAATTCGATGTTTAAAAAATTCGTTTTTCAAACAAATAATTATTTTAAAATTTCAATTTTTTTTCCAAAGTATTTTAATACTTTTTAAATTCTATTATTTCTATAATTATATTTAAACATATTATTTTCCACAATAAGGTTCCTACACATAAATCAACAATAAAAATTTCTCGATTTCTTAAAAGAGAGTTTCTCTCATTCCTGTAATGGTTTTATTTGCTACAGTAAGTTACAGTTTATACTTTTTTTCAATCATATACTCACGAAACACAATAAAAATCTATGTCTATTTTTTGTGGATTTTTTTTAAAAATAAATGATACATTTTATCTAAATACTTATTTGCTACGAATTATTTCCTATTAACATCAGAAAAAAGTTCCTGAGATTTTTTAAATGGTAAGGCCATAAAGGTAGCATTTCAATATACATGACTAGTCATAGACCAAAGTCTGTGGAAAAACAACTTAGAAATCAAAGAGAGGTGAAGTGACTAAGCTTGCATCCCAAAGAAATTTCAATTGAGCTCATAAAATAATGTAGGTTGGAGTTATGAGTTTTATATATTTTAGAAAAAGTCATAAATTAAAATGGGTATAAGAATTTATTCCATATTTTGGTTCTTTTTTAAGTGCTGTTTCACATTAAATATAGCTTAGTTAGAGACTGGCGTCTCTATCTCTGTGAAATTATATGCAATTAACTTCAATTATGACCCTAGTTCTCCGACTAACAATTCGTACGTCTAATAGATTCAACATTATTTTTTATTAAAAAGTTACAAGCATTGTACACAAAACACAAAAATTCAATATATGTAAGTATAAGTAGTAAATACAATGTTAAAACATGATAAGTACTTCGCTGTATAAGGCATCCAGTTACGGGAACGTTTGACCCTAGAATATAGTTATTTGTTGGTATAGACTTTAGGATTAAGGTTATATTTACTATTTTTTATGGTTCAATTTTGAAGTCTCAACCACAAGAAAAAAAAAATTATAAATAATTCAACAATGCAATTTCCATTTAACTGATTTTTTTAAAAATTTTGCTTTATCAATACACTTTACAAAGGGAAATGCGAAGATCTTTATACAGAAAATGGCTCAAAGCTTCTAATACAAAAAGCTTTAATAAATGAGCATTGTTGTTTCATTTTTTAACTTCTTAAACAGTCATCCAATAATTTATAAAATCAATATAAAATGACCAATGAATGCATCAATTTAAAGTTTCTATAACCAAAAACACACAGTTGTGACGTCCAAAGTTTCTAAAATATGTAAATTTCTCCACTGGTTTTATTTTGATAGAATAATTTCATTTACAGAAATTCAGAGAAATGACATTCTAAAATTACCTAATGCGGACATATTATTGTACTCAGACTCATATTCAGGTTCTTTTATATTATCATAAGTCTGGGTTTCTTTTTTCAAAATTGTAAAAATATGTTAAAATAACAAAATATTTAAATTCGCGGATGGAGACAAAATTCAAAAAAGTGTTTTGTTTTCATGAGTAAATAATTTGATTTCACTAACAGTCAATTAATGTTTCCTTTCGACAACTATTTAATAACTTACTTTTATTTGTGGCTTTGAACAATGAAATTCGATAAAATAACCATTCTAATATTTGAGAGCACTATCATAATTTTAGTGAATACTAAAATTATGATAGATGAATAATACAATATGAATACTTTTCTAGCTTTTTTTATGCCAAGTCCTTCTCAGTTTCCATAATAAATATTTTCTTATAATTAAACCAATGACGAAGAATTTCATTGAAGTATTACATATCATTTTTTATATTAAATATAAAATTGCAAGGAAACACTAAGAATAAAGAAAATATTTTTTTTTAGCCCTGTATTCTCAAAAAAACAAAATACTCAAGTAAAAAATCAGCTTTTTTTTTCCTAAATTCCTTCCTCGCATTAACAAAAGTAAATACACTAGAGAATGAAACGCTTTCCCACAAAAGTCAGATCAAATGTAGATTACCACAATGTTCTCGACTAATGGTCGACTTTCTTCCGGAAAGCCAAATGTTCATGTAGCATTTGCACTGTTCGTAATCATTTTCACTCCAACTGAGTGGTAAAGGGGGGTGGAGCAGGTGGATAAAATAATTTTGCTTAAATATCAATTATTGCATGAAATATTTTTTTTATTAATTTATGAATATTTTATTCATTAACGCTGCTATTCAATAATATTTTTGGCACTCTATAGCATTTTACATTAAATGTTTCTAGATAATTACTCTATGAAATAAAAAAATATTATATACCTATAATTAATAAGATTGATAAGAGTAAAACATATTTTAAATAATAATTTCAATTAATTAATTAAAATGCAGGTAAAATTCATAAACCTAATTAGGCAAAAGAACTTTAAAATTAGTAAGGACGTTCGTTAAATTTTTACTAAATATTTAGATGCACAAAATCTAAGTTTCTATTTCGTATTAAACGCTTTAAAAGATAGAACTGAAAATATATTCACAGAAATTTAAATAAATTTTTTCATTCAAATAATTATACAAATATTTTTATAAAATAAAACTTATATCTCATTTTTCTCAGTTAATAAATAATAAAATGACAAAAAATCTATGAAATTTTCAAGCGAACAAATTCTTATCACAAAACATCGAATACAATATTCAACTACAACAAAGATATTTGAAAAATGATTTCGAAGCGGAGACAAATTTTTCCGAGATTCACATTTAATATATCCTATCCTACTGATTTGTTTGACATACGTGCGTTTCAATACGAAGGAAAATTCTCTTCATATCTGTTTTAAACTGGAGCTCGATTTTATGAAATTCCTTACAGTCGCTTTCTGAACACATAAGAAAAGTTTTGAAGGGGAAAAAATGAATTTACGTCAGCAGTTTCGACGGAAAGATGTAATCGAATTGTGTTAGCGTGCTCTCTGTTCGCAAAGGTACAAACGTAGACGTGTATGTATATATAAGAGTGCGCTATGTATATGCAAGCGAAGAAATTCATATTTAAATTCGAAGTTTTCTTAAACCCAGATTATTCGTTTCTTACAGCAGGTAGGTGAAGTGATTGGTGTTGGTAGAAAGGTGTCTTTGAAAAATTTTAAGAAAATATTCGTAAAATGTCTTTATTCGAAAACACGGCATACGGTCAATTTACTCCCAGAAAAGTTTACTTATTTTTAAATTTAATAATGTAGGTGATGTAAATGTCAAATTAAAATAATTTAAACTTTACTTTTATAAGAATGTTTCTTTGAATTTCATTTTGACAGAAAAGTATACTTCTTAATAAGCAAAAATAAGTAAAACTTCTAAGCAATTTATATTAATTAGTAAGCTTAATATTATTATATTACTAAACTTTAAAATATTTCAGTTTGTTCATGAAGTACAAAATGCTATCATTTGTTAGCAATTATAAAATTTTAAAATTGAGTAGTGTGCATTTCTTGAAAAGAAGTTGAAGTAAAAAATGCTTTTCTTTACATAACATAAATAATAAATGTCTTTAAAATTTTCTTTAACTGAAGAAAGTTGAAATTATGTGAGTATATATCATTTTTTAAAGTGCTATTCGGAGTTCATCGAAAGATTCTTCAGTTTTCTAAAGAAATTTTTTTATTCGTTTTTCAAAATTTAAAAGCTAATTACGCCCTTTATTATCCATTTTATTGAAGTTTTCATCTCTCTTTATATATTTTTATTTTTCTTACCGTTAAGAGTTATCATTGACTAAATCTTAAGGACCGTATTTCGTTTAACTTATTTTATCATAATTCAGTTAAAAGACACGAGCTCTTTATCAATACCTCCTTTCTTACAGTAATTAGTTGCATCAATTCTTTCATAAATACTTCTTATTTTAAAGTTATGTTCATTATTTATTGAAACCCACATTGCGCATTTTTGTGAAAAACTTAGTTTGAAGTTCCAAAAAAATAGCAATCATTTATAATAAAAGCTTCAATATCAAAATTTAATTGTATAGAATTTTAAAATTTTATATTTATAGAGTATTTATTTCTAGAAATTAACAAATTAGACTTGAAAAATATATCGACAATTTTAAGAGATAAGAGTAAAAAGTTATATCCAGGGAAAAAAATAATAATTAATTGCATTATTTTTCAAAAATTAATTTTACACGTAAATTCTTTTAACAATCATCATCAATAATGAATATCTTATTCTTATTTATGATTACATTAATTACAACATTTAATCTTTCTCGTTATATTTGAAACTAATGAAATTATTAACATGTTTCTCTTTCATAAGTTTTGAACATATTCTTAAAACCGTGCTTACGTTATATTTGTTACAGCTATGCATTTAAGAAAAATTAATTGAATAGCAAGAAAAGGATTTTTAAATTTAAGTAAAAAAGATAATAAGTTTCCACAAATAACTTATGAGTTAAGTAACATCTTTTTAAGTATTTTAAATCATTTCTATATACCATATCTATTTCTTTATATATAATAAATTATAATAAAAATTGTTTTAATTTTTTTGATAGTAAACAGGTATCAAACTATATTTATGAGTTTGTAATTCAATTGTATCATTCATCTTAATAATTTTTCGTAAATAAATTCTGATGATATTTTTTCTTAACTATTTTTAAAATGCCGAAATATATAACATAAATAAACCACTTTACCATATATTTATTTATGAGACACTTAGTAAATATGGAAATTCAGTAGTAATATTATGAATTAAAACTTACGTAAAAAATGTTTGTTCCGAACAACTTCATTATTTTTACACACAAAGCCCAGGGAGCATTTAATAAATCAATATAGAATAAATATCAATAATAAATTATGTTAAACTTAATATATGATAATTTATTTAAGATTTACTTTGAGTATATATCGAAATTTAGTATATCATGCATTAATTAAAATTTACTTAAAAAGAATTTGTTCCGAACAATTTAAATACTTTTATACACAAATCAATGTGATTTATTTCCCAATATAAAATATATAATGATGCTGAAGTAACCTGTTTTTAAGAAAATAAAGAAGATGAAAGGGAGAATATAGACTACGAAATGAATAATAATAGTAAAAATATTTTCTCAAATTTAAACACCAGTTCTTTCACACCAGTCTGATAATTAAAAAGAAAAATGTTTAAATTTATTTGATCTTGAAAGTAGAGAATATTTTTTTCTTAAAGATAGGAATTTAAAGATATAATTTTTAAAAACTATTTTGAAACTTCTCTTTACGTTTTATTTTATTTTACATCCTCAAGAAAGAATTTAAAAATGTTTTTCTCATTTAAATTTTTAATTTATTTTTTCTGTTCTTGTCATTAATACTGTCTCTTTATTAAGTCTTACTTTTAATCTTCTTTTTAAAACCATTTCGAAAGATCTTAATCAATTTATTTTCTAAAGGCCTCTAGAAATTTAATAAAATGCATCTCAAGACTTTGCTGTACAAAACGGAATCAATTTTTAAGCTTCTTTTTTAAAAGAGAATTTTAATATAAAAAAAAGGAAACCAATTTCCGAAACTTTCGTATGTATCATGTTTCGCATTCATTTAAAGTCTCTCTAAGAGTGAATGAAAATGTAAATATTACCAAACCCTTAAATAATGTGTAACTTCTGGTGTTTATTTTCGATTTCTACCAATAATTAAACTATAACTTGATAGCATAAAATAGCAAAAACATAATTGTGTGATTATTTAATAAATTAAGTTTATCGAAGAACAATTTGAAATGGAGGAATATTTAGATTTAAGAAGTAATTGGATCACATATCTTCCATACTTGTTTTAGTTCTTCTTGAATTATAAATACATGATATTTAATTATAATAAAAATTAATTAGAGTGTAAAGAATAATAATACAAAATTTAAACTACTCTTTAATTCAATATCCAGAATTGAAAGAACAATAATCAATAAAATTAATTCAAATCTTTAACAATGTATGTCTGAAAAGTTTTTTAATCTACTTAACAAAAAATAAAATTTTTATTTCATTTTGGATTGTTATTTTTATTATTATTAATTAATTAACAATTTAGAAACACTTAATTTCCTTTTAAATTAAAATCATGGAAGTGAATTACTTTCTTCAATACTTTTAAAGCATTTAATGTTATATATAAAACGTATTAAGGTTACAGAGACCTAAATGGTAAATTTTGCCTTTTTAATATAGCTATTAAAAGATTGCTTCGCTAGTTCCAAAGATAGTATTATTTTTGAGATTTTTAGATATATAACGATAGAATTGTGTTTTAAAACTGTGAACGAGAGCATGTTACACCATAGATAAAACTAACGTGGTAGTGTGTTTTCCCAAAATACTTTTCTAGGATTGTAGTAATTTTCCCCTCAAAATCTGCTTTATACATAATCTGTTACATACATATGTATAATATTTCCCAGATTTTGGAAATGAGTGTGTTTCCTATAAAATGAGATAGTTAATTTTTTCCTTTAACCACTACAAGTTTTAAGTATTCTCAACTATTATATATCAAAATTAAAATTGGATAGATTAAATTTTAAATTTTGTTATGAATTTTAGAAAATTTAATTTTTGATTTCTGTGATTTGTTCACATATGATAACAGATTACAATTGTTTTGAAATTCTTTTAAATTTAGAAATACTATAGAATTAATGCAAAATGAACTTAAAGGATGAAATACACTTACTTACAAAATGTAAATCCACAACTAGTGATTATTGATTGGATCATGCATAAGTATTTACGTTAATAAATGAGATTTTTGGCATGACACTCACAAATATCGCAATATTGTTAAAATATCGACTTCTATTGCTTTTGCAGTTAGTGTGATTATTTAAACTTATCATAGCAAGCCTTATTTTTTCCTTTGTCGAAAACGTCTCGATTGTTTGGTCAGTTGTCATCTTTTGATTCAAGAATGCGCGCTCTCTTTGGGAAGTAAGGAACCCATTTTATGTAAAATCATTTTGAAGTGTATTACTAATAAATGAGTTTTATTATTATTATTTTTGTATATAAGTATTAATAAATACAATTGTTAATATTATTTTTTTAATACAATATCATTAATAGAAATATATGTATTACATCAATTCAAAGTTTTCATGATCATTAGTACTATGTAGTTATATATTTTTTAATTTTCCAAAATAAATAATTGGAGTATCTAATTTTAGTTCACATACTGACGAAATTCCGGGTTTTGATATATTTCCACTAAGTAATCGATTTTAGCTTAAATGCCATATATTATGCATTATAAAATAAGTTTAAATATTTTGATTTCTATATTTATGATATTTGTCTCAATTTTCTGTGAAGAAATCCTTAACGATATCAATTATCTTGAGAGTCTTTGAAATTATTTTAAATTCAATTGTTTTAGATTATTTCTATATTAACACGGAATAAAATTTTTTATTTAATAATAATAATAGGATAATATATAAACTAGCAGCATTTTAAAAAAAATCTCAAGAATAATATTATTTATTTTCGTACATTTAAATGTTTCTCGATCATTCATTAATGTCTTGACATTTCATTTTAAGTCAAAAGATTTTTAGTACTTATTCATATGTTTTGAGCAAAATATTGTACTCAAGAATTTTTTGCAATTTTTTTACTGCAGTTAGTGTCATATCTATGACAGATTTTTGTCTATAGTTATGACATTACTTTTTCAATATACTTGCTTCATATTTAATATATTTATACATTAGTTTTGTTTTCCAAGTTTTAACACATATATAAAGCTCACATTAATAAGAATTTTTTTTAAATCATTAATACAAAGAAAATGTATTGTTACTTTTTCTCTCTTAAAAAGCAACACAAGAGCTATTTTCATAGGACTATGTGAATTTATACCATACCTAGTAGTTATCAACTGCTCACCTCCTACTTCCCACAACACGATGCAGAATGCAGGGATCTTTAAACCCCTGACTGATTTAAAGTGCATCAGCCTAACTACTACAGTTCAAAGTGCCATCAGTACTCAAGAAGCTTTGTCGCTGAAACAACATTGTCAAAAGTTCGCTTCCATGACGTTTTGGCTACTGTGACCTCATCAACAGGGGCCAGTAATCCTAGTGAGTCAAGGTCCGTGGATAGCAATGGCAGGTTCGTTCAGTCGGAGTTCGATCATGGCAACCAAAGACCCTGTGTAGGGGGCTGATGCACGTACCAATTGTCGGCCCAAGTCCTCCGTTGGCGTGGTGTGGATGTTAGAGAGGGGGGGTCCAGACTCAGATGTCGTCCTCGTCCTTGACCGTGAGTTGTCAATATGCGAGGTCCGTCGCCAATATACCTCGTGTTTAGCTTCTGATGCGAACGATTAATAAAAACTAAAAAAAAAAAAAAGACCTCATCTAACAGAGAAAGATGCTTCAAATATTTACAATATTTTAAGCTACCTTTAAAACAATTTCAAATACTTTAGGCGCTGGCTTCATAAGCTTTATTCAAGTAGCAATGGTACTTGATATGATTTATTTCATGCACCATCAGTAACTATAAATGCCTTAATTTAAACACATATCCCAAACCTAGAATCCTTATTTTCCTAGGAATCCATAAGCAATAAATGAACGTTGTAGAATCCATAAACCAATTTTCTATGATTGTAGGTATATATATTATATTTAAGATGTGTGAATCCGTTTTTATATAAATTTTCTTTTCAATTCTAAAAGATGACATGATTTTTTTTTTCACTTATTATTGTATTATAATACATGTCTGAAGAATAGTCCCTATAAAATAAAATATTTCCTTTTAAAATGTTCAGTTTTTTAATCTTCATTCTATAATAGCAATGAATTTCAAAGGATGTATTAGGCATATAGATATGATTTAAAGCTACTTATGTGATGAATTTTCTAACACTTTTAAAATAGAGTTTATATTTTTTAAAATTTCATGGAAATCAACTGTCAGTAATCAAACATATATGTAATCTTTAAGATTATAAACCTTCTTAAAATTCAGAAAATTGTACATCAGTAAAGAGGGGAGATATATTTTTTAGAGTTTATTTTTAATAAATAAAAATTAAAATATCAAAATATATAACTTCAATTCATCTTTAAGGGAAAAATATCATTGAAAAATATTAATATCATACATAGGTACTACTTTACCAAAATGGCACTCATACGACAAATAAATCATGAACTTACTCTACATTTCATATTAAAACCCAGACTTTACTTAAAATATTTCTTTAATAAAGTTTCTTAAAAATTCGTAAGTTGGGCCAAAATTATTTTGAAAAGGTTTCATTGACAATGTTTCGCTGAATTTCCAGTTCAATTCACGTACACTTTAGAAGTGAAAGACCGGCTTACGAAACCTTTACACCTGTATTTTCTTTGATACTTTCTATGGTATATCCTTTTTTTGAAGAGTAAAATTTATGGCAGTCCCGTGGAAAAATCAATTTCCAATACATCATTGCCGGTCAAAAGAAATAACTAAGCATTATAAATCAAAGGAGCAAATAAGAAATATCTTTCTACCCTACTACAATATTTTTTTTCTCGTTTTCGAAAGTTATGCAAAAGTACATGTTTTAAGAAGTAAATTATTGTATAAAATTGTATACTTAAAATCGGTTTGAGGTCTAAGTCTTCACATTCTCTTGGTGAGATATTTAGGAGAATGAGATGCAAGTTGAGGGGTAGCCCTCATCACTTAAATACTTCACCTCATAGATCAAAATTTCAAGATCCGCCGCCAGTAACCCTCCTGTTGCTTCTAAGGATGACGTTATTAAGCAATCAATCAATCACACATAAATTTTTGGTATTTGTAAATAATTCTGTGAGAGTTGTATGAAAAAAATAATAGCAAAGTAATTATAATCGTTCATTATGTATTTGTGTTCTATAAACAAATATAAAAATAAATCAGAGTACAGTGAAGAGATAATCAAAAGGAATGTAAAAAAAATTATTTTAGTTTACTTTTCATTTTATAATGTTTCGTATTTGTGAATCCTAAGCTATTTTTTGGAGTCGAAACGTACTTTTGAAACAGTTGGAAATATTTTACATTATAAATATATATAAATGCTTCCAATGCTATGAATGCTTCAAAATGCTTTAAGAAATGTTTATTTAAAATGCCCTGTCTACCTTTACATTTTTACAATATTTAAACATTGCAAACAGAAGCTATTCTTAATTTTATACTTCATATATCAATATAAATTGATTGATTGTATCAATCTAATCCTTATTAACGTTGCACTAGAAGCAAAACGAGAGCAAGTGGCGATGGACCTCATAATTTTGAATCACGGTGAAGAGAAGAGGATGAAACCTGAGCTTACACCTCCCGCTCCTAATTTCCACACCACGCCAACGGAAGGTCATTAAGTATCTTCAGAATTAACAAGCAGGAATCCCGGCTACACGGCGAGTCTTTTTTGGCATCAAGGCGAAAATCTATAACTTGACGAAATCCACCGGCCATGAGACTGCGACCATGACCACTAGGCTACCGCGGCCACATGAATTTAGAACGAAAATATGATTCAAAAATTTAATTCTACTTTCCGTCCTAAATATATTAAAATTAGCAAGATATTTTTTTTTGTTATGTAATTATTAATAAAAGTTTTGTCAAAACATTTGTTTTTATAATTTTGATTAAAATATGTTTAGAATTTTTCAAAATATTAATCTTATTTTTAGTCCTAAAGTACTTCTGATAAACTAAAAAAATGTTAATCGCCCATTATAAGATATCTTCAATTGTTATAAAAAGAAATGTTTTTGTATTAATTTAAGAAGTAATAACAAGAGCTTTTCCTTCAAGATTCAGTTTAGGTGACTAAGAAAATATGAAATTTAAGTTGCTAAGAAAATTTTAAAAAAAATTCTCAAAACTTGCTAAGAAAACTGAACCATTATTGAAGCATCTGTAGTCTTGCTAATATTTGAAACGAATACAAGTAGAGTTATTGCGTTACTATTATCATTATTTTGATTATTTTGTGTGATACTGCATTTTATAAACCGATCTATAAACAAAAATTCTGTAACTCTTTATTGCCAGTTTTATACTAAGAGTTTAAATAACTTAACAACTTTTAACTTTAAAAGGTGATAATAAGTTTGAAAAGATACATAGGACATTTATTAATATTTTTTCCTTTCAAAAAAATGCTTTTTTTTTCTCCTTTTGAGTTAAATTTCATTTTTAAATCTAATTCTAAGAAAATTAACAATTTTCCAATAGTTCTATTTTTTCTAATAAAAATTTCGGATCGAAAACAAATGCTAGGAAAAAAATAATATTTAAATATTTTTTAAAATTATTTTTAATATTTTACTTTTAGATTTTTATTATTAATCTGTTTTCAAAAATGTCAATATAAATTTAGATTCATGATAATACACATTATATTACATATAATGATTTTGCTTTTTTAAATATTTAAATTTTAATAATTATTTCAGCTAGATATTTTTTATTTTTCATTGATAATCCAAAAATATTTAATTATATAAATTAAAGTCTTTGAATTTTTTATTTTGTTTAGCTCTCGATGTTCTATAAATTAATGAGTCAGCCTTCAGTTAGATTACCCTAAAAGTTCGATGTACCTGATAATAACTTCTCTGTTTCTCACATCTCTCCAAGAATCCTCTCCTTTTGCTCTAACAAATCTATAACGTTCATATTCTCATCAGAAACTTAATTATGAACCAAGGTCCCTAAGGGATTACTAAATGATTCCATGCTTTTCGATTTTCCAGCCATAATTATCTCTTAAATTTGTCATTTGACAATCTGCATTAGATGATATTTTGGAGCATAAAATTACTTTCAAAATATATCGTTCCTTCTTAGGATCTACCTCAAAACTGTAACAAAAATATTGGATTTAATTTGTGAAAACTTAGCTTTCACTTAATCATTTTTATATTACATCTTGAATAAGGATATTGAAAGTTTTATTAAATATGTATGACTTTGTGAAGTAGTTTATATCAATCTCTAGACAAACCTCAAATTCAAATAATTAAATTTGCGGTGTTTTTTCTTGATCAGCGATGTCAGAAACAAAACCTTCATAATTACTTGTCCGAAAGGGCGTTCCTTTTATTTTAATTGATAAGACCACTGCAAAAAGCGACCGGGGAAGTTTTTTTTGTACCCAAATATTGTAGATTCGAAATGCCACCTGCATGCAAAATCGACTCTTCTTCCCCTCCACGGAAAACAAAACATCGCTTCTGCTGAAGTAGTGATACATAATTTAAACATTGGATGGCAGCACAGCCTATAACTACTGGTTGCATATGCTCCCGACGCAAAACACTTGCATATCTTTCTCATTCAGACACAAAGCATATGGTAGGTCTATTTGACCGGCTACGGCACCCGCGTCAAATAGACCCACCATCTCAACACGAAATAGTCGATGCTGTCAATTCGAAAGTGCTCAAAACGAAATTCCATGCAACAGGAAGGAAGTGTATTTTAACTGTAGCTAATGACTGGAAAAACAATCTTTCTAATGTCTTTCAGAATTTTCATCTTGGTATTATCACGATTATACTGGAAGGGGAGTACGCAGTGGCTCTCTTCAATAACAACGAGAGAAGTTAAAACTCCTTAATAACTTGCCCGAAGGAGAATTCCATTTTTCCCAGTTGATAAATGCAGTGTTAAAGCGGTCGGATAAATTTTCTTCAGACTGACAGAATGAGGATTAAAGGCATCCCTGTCTCTCAAAGTCAATCGACCTCATGAGATAGAAAACATCACCCACCGAAAATTTAAAAATTATACCTTTTGTGAACAAAACTAAAGTTGGAAAAACCCCATAAAAATAAGTGTAATATATAGGTAATATATATTAAGGACTCTGTTTATATTCATATTAAGTAACATATGTTCGGTAATGGGAATAATAGACGCTGTTTAATATTCAATTCAATTGTTCCGGTACAAGAGATTTCAGATTTCTTATTATGCAGGCCTTGTTTTACAGATATGAGAGTGGATCAAAACGTTCCGTGTTAGAAATAAGAAATAGAGTATTAAGGTATCCGTACACCTTTAAAACATCATTTTTGTCAAAATTTTCGATTTTCTAATTTTAACATCAGTTTAAATTTTAAACTTTTTTCTTTCTATTAGTGTTTGAATTTTGCTTATACCTTATTTAGAACTTAAGTTACAGGGATTTGAATTTTACTCGTTAGCTGATTTTTGAAACCGGAAGTGCATTTCTGCAGACAGGAAGTTGGAAGAAATGTTTGTTTACATTTTTATTTTTCGAAATATCTTTTATATGTACAATGGTACAAAATAAATAAATTTTAAAACATGAATCTGAATTTTCAGAATGTTTGAAAATACATTTGGCAACAGGTTTTTAAATACATTTTTATCTTGAATCTGGCAAGAAAAGAGAATCGTTATTGTTTGTTTACATCTGTTTTGGTTTCTGTTCTCATTCTTATAAGTTTCTGATTAAGATTGTTTTTATTGTTGAAAAGCTCAATTTTTTTCGTTTAAAATGGGAAATTCAAAAAGGAGAATTAGTGTTAAAAGAAAAAGACAATTTCGTGGTAATGGTTTTACCAAAAATGATAGCAAAAATAGTACTGTAACTGCTAATGCCAGTGCTTCAAAATTGAACCTTTCTGCCATTCTAGATGAAGAAATTGCTGAATATGAAAATAAACCGCTAACCGGCAACAGAATTATTGACATAGAACTCCTTCTATGCTCAATTTTACAACTTTGTTGCCCCAAATGCTTCCACGATGGTTTGCAGTTACATGAAGACTCGAGGTATGGATTGTGCTCAAGTTTTGCAATAAAATGTAAGCATTGTGACTTTTGCACAGGATTTTCCAGCTCGAAGAAAACATTAAACTATCCTGAGATAAATGCAAGATTTGTTTATGCCATGAGACAAATTGGGAAAGGTTTTTTCTGCTGCATATAAATTATGTGCAACATTAAATTTACCCAGGCTCAGTAAAACTGCATACACCAATCATGAGAATAAACTTATGTCTGTGATTTCAGAAGTAAGTGAACTGTCGATGCAAAAGGCAGCTAAGGAAGTTTTGAATATTCATTCATCTAAAAATAAATTAGCTGAATGCGGTGTTTCTGTCGATGGAACATGGCAGCGTAGAGGTTACACTTCTATGAATGGGTGTGTTGCTGCTTTGTCAATCGACACTGGCAAAGTAGTGGACATTGAAATAATGTCATCATATTGTCCGACCTGCAGAAAGCTTTCGAAAATGCCTAAAGGTATTGTATCCGAGACGCTTGAAGCAGATCATGTGTGTCGAAGCAATTTTAAAGGTTCCTCATTAAAGATGGAAGCTGTTGGCGCAAACAGGATCTTCAAACGATCAATTGTGAAACGAGGTTTGAAGTATTCACACTATTATGGAGACGGGGATTCTAAAGGCTTCATCAGCGTGAAAGACACATATGGGAAAGATAGCGTAACTAAACTGGAATGCATTGGGCATGTTCAGAAAAGAGTAGGTGCGAGATTGCGCAAACTGAAATCCAAAAATAAAAGTTTATCTGGTAAAGGTAAACTTACCGATTTGTTTATTGACAGATTGCAAAATTACTATGGAATTGCTGTTCGAAGTAATGTTGGCAATCTACTCAAACTTCAACAGAACGTCATTGCGGCCTTGTACCACTGTGCATCGAGTGGCAAGAAACCCATGCATGGACAGTGCCCTATCGGGAAAGATAGCTGGTGTTATTATCAGCGAGCACTGTCATGCGGCAAAAAGCCCAAAGAAAAATATAATGGCTTATCCAATGATGTATTAAATTTAATTAAATCTACATATTTAGAACTGTGTTCTAAAGAACTTCTGTCAAAGTGCCTTCATGGTAAGACACAGAATGCCAATGAATGTTTTAATGGCATAATTTGGCAGAGGGTACCGAAAGAGGTTTTCGTGTGCCTTAAAATTTTAAAATCTGGTGCATTTGATGCTGTTATACAGTTTAATGATGGGTACAAGGGTTGTGTTGAAATTTTAAGGAAATTAAATGTAACGCCTGGTTATTTTACCTTAAAATCTTACAAACACCTTGACAGTTGTCGAATTTTTGATGCTGCACGTCATTCAACACCAAATGTAAAGCAGCGTCGAAAAATACTCAGAGCTCTTAGGAAAAAAAAAAAATTAATGTATTAGAAAGCAAAGAAGGTGTTATATATAAATCAGGGGCATTTTAAATATATTTTATTATGTTTATTATTAAAAATTGCAATTGAAAGTTTGTTTTTGATTTTTCTCAAAATGAGTTTTCTTGACATATTTACATATGGCAACGTAGATATCAGAAAAAGTTATGAACCAAATTAATTGAAATTTTGCAAGTGTCTTCCTTATACAATTGTTAAGGACCCCTACCACTTTCATGATTATAAAATTGATATATTTTTAGTAACAAAGGTGTAAATCATGTATTGTTGTAACTTTTTTATGATTTTTCATTGTTATTTGACTCGAAACACAATAAAAATTATTGTAATGAGATTTTCATCATGAAAGTAGTACCAGCCCCAAAAAATGTTATGATGAATAAGATAAAAGTTACAGAATAATGATATTTTTGTTTACTTTTGAGTTATGAGCGTTATTCTAATAATCAATTTATGTACTATTTTCACTATGTTTTTCACTCCAATTTTTTTTTTTTTTGATTTAAAAGCAAATTATTAAGTGTGTTTTTCATAGTTTTAGGTTATATTTTAGCATAAAAAAGTATTTTTATAACAAATATCAATGTATTTCAAAAACTTTTCTTCGAAGGTGTACGGATACCTTAAGATTCGGAAATGATAATGAGATAACACACTGTATTGTCCATTGATAATAATTTCTTTTTTTTCTAAGACTGAACTTTTTTTATTAACGTCGCACTGGAAACAACGCGAGGACTATTGGAGACGAACTTCGTAATTTTGAGCTTCGGTCAAGTGGGGAGGATGAAACCTGAGTTGGCTTCTCCCTCTTTTCTAAGAGTTCTATGAATATGACGCTCTGTGCATTTAAAAAAAATCTGCGCCTTTTTGGAAGTAGGTTGAACTGAACTACTTCATGGTTTTGATAGTTGCTTAGTTTCCGACGTGTAGTGATGAATCCGCATCTCATCCACTGCAAAAATTTAACGCGCAAGTAATCAAAACTAACCAAATTAACTTATGAATCAATGTCAGAATTGTATTGTTGTCATTTAATAAATAGTTGCACACAATGGTAACACAAACTTGGATTGCTTTAGCAACGCCACCTGTTGAGAAAAAAAGGTACTTTTAAACTCCCCTCTTATACCCTAATTAAAAAGTTCAGTTAGTCGAAAACATTTAGTAAGTCTATTTCATTACATCACTGAATCGTATCAAATTATAAAATAACAATAGTATAGAATATTCACTGAAATTTAAGTGAATAACGAAATATTTTACATGAAGAAAATAAAATTCTTAATATATATATATATATACATGAATAGAAAAAATAACAATAATATAAATAAAAAATGATGTAAATGCAAGAATTAAAGTAATTTTCAAAACTGGACTATATTACAATTACTTTGTGGACAAATATTAATATAAGATTTCATCTTATGTAAGGAAAATCAGGGTAGAAATTCAACAAAAAATACAAAATTTAGATATGCTGATTGAGGAAAAGCGAATATGAAAAGTTTTTAAAAACTATATTGAAATTCGGTCTCGAAAAGATTTATATTTCATTTCGAAGCAAAAACTTTGAAGGAAATAATACATGTTACTTCTAAATTTGCGTTGAAAAAGGAGATGTAACTATTACCATCATTTCGAAAAATGGCTCATATCTCTTAGTAAACCATGCTAAATAGTACACAAACCTAATCGTTCGCTTCCATAACAAATTACTAACTAGGCGGTAACAAAAATTCTGATGAAAGAAATAAGTAAAAGAAATATTCCTCGTTATGATTCTACTCATATCACAGAAATGATTGTTGCGTTTATCTCATCAGATTTATCAGTGACTTTCTTTGTATTATTCTAAGGATTATTCGTAAGTAATCATTATTTTCCGGAAATAGGTTTCTGGAAATAAAAGAAACATGCATCCCATAATCGAGACTTCTTTTATTTGCATGAAAGTTCGTTTTCGAAGCTATGAACATGTTTTTCCTTATAAAGTATATTACAATACGATAGCAAAAGTATATTATGAGTTGTTCTAACTTTCATATTAATGTTATACATTGCAGGCCTATAAACAGACCAATACTATTATTATAAAGACTTCTGTTGTAAGTTTTAGTTGAAAATGACTTCTTGTTTAATTGAAATTTTTTCATTAAATTATGTATAATACTGATACCGGACGTCGTTTTATTTGTCCATTTGAAAGAAAATATACCAAAGACATGAGTTTAAGATTGAGATACGGTAACAAAATAAATAGATTTTTTTTAAATAGACAATAAGCGTGAAACATCAATCTTGTGATGCGTATCGTTTCTTGAGTGAATAATTTTATTATTACTAATTATTTCTAGACTTAATTAAAACGTAGTTTGTTTTCTATTATCACAATAGTGTAAATTATTAAACTGGCCTTAAATTTGTCGGTAAATAATATTAACTTTAGATATATCGAAATGTAATAATTTCTTTAACATATGTATTTTATATTTGATTAGAAATAAGCTTAATTTTATCATCTTCTTTCCTACTATTTTGTAGAAGATTTATTTCTTGTATAAAAATATATTATTGCACATAATCCATGATATTAATAATATAATATCAATATATAATTTTAATTTGTATCATTCATAAAAATTGTTCTTATTGACTAAATGATTTCCGTCTAAAATTATTAAAGTTTTACTATTTATTTTGAGGCAAGTGTTTTTCTTCCATACTTATAAAGTGAAATTTACAAATTCTGAGCCAACTTTCTATTTTAGAATCACTGAAAATATGTTTCCGTGGAAAATTTTAGAATATTTAACTATAATTTGCCTTATTTTGCTAAAAAAATAAAGAAGACTTATTATTTTTTATGAAAAGACATGTTATTCTTAACATACGTGGTATTTCTTTGCATATATTCTGGAAGGGAAGTTAGGTTATAAAGATACCTGCATAGATATCATCATCCTCACATGGCCGTCCCTTAAATTTACGAGGTCTATCTTTTATACCCCTTTTTTCCGCGGTGGTGCTATTTAAATTTGAAACAAGCAATTAAACGTAAGAATGGTAGTTGAATAGAGTATTCTGACAAATACTGTAATTATTATTTTGAACATTTACTAAAATTATTAAAATAAGAAAACTGGTCAAATAGAAAGGAATTTCTGTATCCCAATTCAACGAAATCAAATTTCAATTTTTAAATTAAATATTATCCATTTTTGAGCGAAAGTTTTTCTAATTTCAAGAGCATTTAAATATATGAAAGATTACTATTCAATCAATTTACTTTTAAAAAAAAATAGTTTAATTATATCTTGTAGATTAAAGAAATTTACTTCGACATAAAATGTTTTAATTTTATACTTCTATTAAATTTAGATGAATCGTTTCAGATTATTTACTTAGGGAAAAAAGTTACTTAAAAAATATCCTGCTGGGAAAAAAGAGTAATAATTAAATAATATGGAGAGGCTTAAGTTTTTTACAAAAAAATATGCCCCCAAAATATCATTTTATTGGTCTTATTTCAAAAAATCTCTTATTTGGAATCCAAAAATATTCGTTTTAAATTTAAAGTTTAAAATTAACATAAAAAGAGATGAAAAGATCAGGACAAAGGTTGGAAACAGTCATTCATCCTCATAAAACAAAAAGGAAATAGAAAAAAAATCATAAAAAAATGTATCAGTGAATTTTATCCAACAAAAGAAGAGAATAGTCTCTTAAATAGAAAATAAATGGGGAGCTGCCCGAATGAAAAGAAAAAAAGAGAATTTCACCATTAAAACAAATGGTTTTTCAGACTTGTTTTGCTTTTATTGCTTATTTTTTAAGCGTAAAGAAAGAGTCAGTTAGCTTTGAAAAACATCGCTTGCATATTGGATGGGACGGCAAATAGCTTTTGAGCCTGGGAAAATGTGCTAAATATAGGATATTCCAGCTCTGAGGCATCTTTGCGCTTGCAAAACTTCGATCGTACACGGAACTCATACCGCCATCTATTGGATGCTTTCATTAGCAATGCAGCATAGTTTCGCTTTTCGGATTTGTTTTGCTGCAATATTAAATATTAATAATATTCTGTAAGTCAAGTGACGCTTGTCACAGGTAATAGGGTTTTTTTTATTTGTTTTTATTTTTTTCCATTTACAAAGAAAAGTGATTTAATAGAAAGAAAGAGAGTCACAATTGCCAAGCTAGCATTGAAAGATAAAAACAAAATTTATGTGATTATAAATCATATTTCCCTCAGTACAAATATATTTTTTACTTTCAAAGAAATATTGAAGGGATAGTTTTATGTGAAGAAATTAACCAAAAAGCAATGAATCTATTATTTTAAGACCCATATAACAAAATTTTAATCCTATTGTTTTAATTAAAATGCAAAGAGAAAATTAACAGAAAATTGTTGAAATGATACGTAATAAAGGTTATTTTTTAGTTGTTAAGTACGAATAAATTACCACAATAAGGTACTCATGAAATAATGCATGTTTTATACTTTTTGATACTTTACTAAACTTATTGCAAGAAGAATTTTTATACTCTTTAAATGTTTCCACATTTTCTACGTCAAATGAATTTAATAAAGTAAAAAATGTATTTTAAAATCACCATTTCATTTGAAAAAGTTATTTTACTGGGCAGAAACATTACTTTTTTTTTTTAAATTTAATTTTAAATGCTGTTTATGCATATTCATAATGCATGTTTATTGTGATATTGCTAAGAAAATTATTAAGCTTAACATTTTGTTCAAATTATTTTCTCTTAATGCTTTTCATTACTGATGCAAAAAATAAAAGTAATTTACTGATTAAGTTAGGTAAACAAAAACCATTGCTAAAAATATTAAAACTATTTACCTCTCTAATTTTTTATTTGTAAATGTAGAAAATATATGGATAAAGTATTAACAAATTCTTTTGAGAAAAATAAAATTCTGTAGCTTTTCAGATACTTAAGACAAAAAACATTTTTTAAAAAAAAACAGATACCCTGTTACAAAAAAAAACTATTTGTACATAATTCTAATAAAATTACTCAAAATTCAAATTGAAATTTTAATTTAAAATTCAAGACACAGAAAAAAAATGTGTTGGATAAGAATCAACGCAAAATGGAAACGACATATTTGAAGGTTCTTTCGTTTCAAACGAAAGTTATAATTAAAAGAAGAGAAGAGGGTTCTATTTCTTTCATTTTTCAAAACATTTTATAATGAAGGTAATTATGGTTCACAGAGTAGAAGAGGAATGTTTGCTTTTTGCTTTTCTTTCTCCAGTTTTTTATTAATTGCAAAATATTAGCTCTGTTCAAGTAATACCTAATACTGTGGAAAGCAAACTTTATATATATACGTAAGTGTTATTTAAAATGTTTTCTTTATTTTAGCTCCTACAGAAGTACTGGGACAAAATGTATTGAAATACAAAAGGCCTTTTCTATTAAGCGCTTGCATATTTTGAAATATTATGTAACTTTAATTTAACTAAAATACTAACAATTATTAATACTGTAAAGAATTTAGCTTTTTCTAAACGCCGTTGAAAGTTGAAGTTATTTTTATCGCAATTTTTCTCAAATTTAAGAAATAATTTATATTTGCCTTTGGGGATGAAAATATAAACATTGCTATTTTTCTTCGAGAAATTCTATTTCAGGTAAAGTGCAGATTGCTTTTGTTTTCATTCCATATCATTCCTCTCATAAAATTAGATCCCGTTTTATTTAAATGAGGAATTTTATTATAATGGTTGCAGTTTTGTTTCATTATTACTTACTCATTAACTTTTATTTTTACTATTGCATTGTTTACAGCAAGTAAATACATTAAACTTGGAACTGGAGAACAAATAAAAAAGTACGTGTTAATTTACAAAATTGTAATTGGCAAGGAACTTCGCATAGCTCTGATCCATAGTTAAAAAACTGAAACAGTACCTGGAGTTGAACCTCACTCCCCTTTTCACCATGCCACACCACGAGAGCATTCTAAAGCCAATTCTAACATTCTATAGACCCTGCTTTTAATTGAGAAAAAGGGAATCAAAGGAAATTCGGTCAGAATAAACATACTTTTTTTCAAAATCAGAAATAAAATTTTTTTATTTATAATGACAAAAAATAGTTATTACCATTTGAAAATGAAAATAATGTAATACTTTGTTCATTCATTGCTCTTCATTTCTATCAAACTGTATCTATTCTATTAGATCCAATTTACTTTTCAGAGTTTGCTATAACCTTTATTGCTAGAATAATCTGCCTTTAAAATGAGTAACTATTAAAATAGAAAATAATCTCAAATATTTTGATTTTTTTTACGTTATACCTGAAGCGAAATCTGCAGTGAAAATTCGGACATTAACGAGTACATGTCTGAATTATGAATGACAAAAAACATAATTATACAAAAATATTTATGACAGTTATGTTTCAAATAGAAACAACTATCCTATTCCATTCAATTTTCAATATTCAAAATTATTATCCATTTTGAAGTTAAATATATAACTGAGTAAAAGTAGTAAATAACGTTACCTATTTATTCAGTTATTGATCTTTGTTTCTGTTTTGAATATGATTTTGAGTTTTAAGACATTAATTTTTATAACAACGTCTGGTGCTTCTGAAAGAAAGCGAATTTCTTCTCTCAAGTACTCAAGATTACGATTTCTATCACCTAAAAAAACCTTTTTATTATATTTTAAAATATATGAAGGAATATGTAAATACAGAAAAATCAAGTTAGTAGAAATTTTCATGCGAGAGAGGCCCGAGTGAAACAAATACTTATAATAAATTAATCGTAATTAATACTTACAATTTTTCCCATTTATTTTAAGAAAATTCTTTATGTCTAGATCTCGGTTTTATTAATATGAGCGCAATTGCTTATGATTGTTAAGAATTTATGAAAATATTTTACAATCCATTAGTTTTTGACAAAACAATTATCTTTGAAAGATCTTTACATTCTCTTGAAAAATGCATTTAAATACAATGTATTTATAAAATATTTGTTCCTTTATATTAAAAGATTTTTTGATTAAAATTGATTTTATATATTTTTTTAAATTTAAAAATAAAATGTTTTTCGAAAAAATGTATTCATTTGAAACATCAAATATTAATTTAGGAAAATTCGTTCTCAGTGTAAGGAATCAATTAATTCGATCAATGTATTTATATATGCAACATCAACTAAATGATGTGATAAACATAGAATTTATAAAGTATAATTCCTTTATTAAAAAAAAGAATAATTTTATTGATGAATTTCTAAAAAAATACTATTCCCACACATATTCTCCAACAAGAATCCAATCAATCCAATAGTTCCAAATCAACTTACAAATTAGAGATATGATTACAAAACCAATATACTTCTATTTCAAATAATTAATTGCTTATAACAGTAAGAAATCAGAGTGAACATCAGAAAATATTTATAAATTATAAAAAAAGGAAATAACATCGTCTCTAAAATTTAAATGATTCAGGAATTTAAAGAAAACTAGAATATTTTAGCAAGAAATATCCTTGTAATTTCTTCTTATTACTTCACACAAAAACGCGTTTCTCCACTGAGATAATTACCTTTTGTATGATGTCCTGGTTTAGATTATACCACACTCTTTTTATCACAAATTTATATTCTTGGACTTTAATACACAGCCTAAACTTAGCATATACTTAACGAACCAGTATTCTCCATATATTCAACGAAAGATTAAGATATGGACGGCAAGGCAGTCAACCAACACAGACATATTGTGGGAGCAAAACCATTACTTCGTTATGATGGAAGCATAAATGGAAGCTTTATCCAGATGAATATTGCCATGTAGACCGGTTAATATTTCAGCAAATGGCATCTAACTATTCTCTTAGTGTATATAAAGTCATGTAATGTTTGGCGACCACTAAAAACTGTAAGGATACCTGTCCATCAAAGGCAAATGAACACTAATTATATAAGCCCTTATTCCTCGTTACCAGCTGAAAATAATTACATGATTCAGTTCTCAAATCGTGATAATAATTAATACCATTTGCCGCACTAGGACAGAGGAATACGAAACCGCTCCAATCGTTAGGCTATGTTACTTGGTTTGAAAGCCATGTTCTTTTGAAGTTACCTATAAACTACTATTTTACAATTATTTTACTCCTCTGATAATTATATTTTTCGAAACATGATAGCCTGTCCTACTCGGAACTAATGCGAACACTTTTGAAGAAAACGCATAACCTTCAAATTGTTCTGTCATCCTTTCTATTTAATCAGTCGTGGTCTGCCCAGTGCGAGATTTTGTTTCATATTTTATTCTCCCATTGATATTATTCGATAAATATAGATCTATTCAGAACTGGTTCACTATAGGAAATAGATTTGCCTTCAATTATTCAGTTAACTCATGAGGAGTAATCACTCTAGTTCTCGACATTTCAAATAAAAAAGCTCAGTTGCTGCATTGATAGTTATGCTTCCTGTTTATATCACTTAAAAAAAATTTGCAATTTTTTGATTTATCATACAAAACATGTTACGTTTCAAAACTTTAACTCTTAATATTTTAACTTTATCCTTAAGTAATAAAATCATTCAAACAATTTTTATCAGAGAAGATTTCATTCAACATTTTTGTTCCTCATTTCTTTCCATTCTTGCAATGTTCAATTAGTATTTATAATGATTTGATCATATAAGTATTCAAAACCATTTATAGTAACGCCTCTTGTAGGGGACCCCACCAAATAAAGGATACCTCTATTTAAAAAACAATTCTATTGATCCCGGTCCCTTTGAATAATATATGTACATACCTCTCTATTAATGGGACAAAATGTCTAGTACGGTGGGTGTTCCTTATCGGTACTGCATATGTGAAATTTTAATTATTTATAATCTTTTAAGTAAAATAAAATATTTTTAGTAATATAGGAGTAATAACTTATTTTGTTCCATTAGAATTTAATTAGGAGTGTTGTTACGGCATTTAAATGGTATTGAATCTCTACTTTACTTAATAAATTGTGGCCGCGGTAGCCTAATGGTAATGGTCGCTGATTAGCCGGCGGCGGTTTTCGTCGAGTTGTAGATTCGGACCTCGAGATCACTAAAGACCCGCCGTGTTGCTGGGCCTGATGCACATTTAATTTGTCGTGGCCCAAAGTTCTCCCGTGAAGTTATGAGAGGGGGTGCCAGCTCAAGTGTCATCCTCACCCCTTGACCAAGGTTCAAAATTACGAGGTCCGTCGCCAATAGTCTTCGTGTTGCTTCTAGAGCGACGTTAATAAAACCAAACGAAACTTAATAAATTACTATTCACACTTTTTCTATGTTTTATTAAACACGCCAATTTTAATGAAACAATTAACATTCTTAAATACAAATATTCATACAATCTTTAAATAAAAGATTTAACTTATTTGTTTGCATATGTATTTCATTTTTATCCTTAAAAAACCTATCACAAGAAAAGAGCAACCGTCCTAGAGTTTATAGTGAGCTCACGTTTAACACCGATCTCTCTATGCACATGCTACACCTTACAATCCTGCATGTTCTAAAAGCTCGAAAGAGTTTTAAAAAAGGAAAAAGTGGGGGAGGTATATGTCTGGAAAATGGAAAAGAATTTATAAAAGACTTTTCTCACCAAGTTGCGTTCGGAGATTTCAGAATGGGAAAAAAATACTCTTATCTTTATTCTGCGATGGTGGTATCAAACTGGTTTTCGATAGCCAAAAAGAGATAAAATTCTTTTTTGAATAGCATTTTGAATACATTTTAAGCAAGGAAAGATACAAGAAATTCTCAAAATAGCGTTGGGGTTTTTATTTCCATTTGTATATTTCGGTGTTCAGTTTCTTTTAAAAGAGGAAATATTATTTTAGCATTTGGCTAATTATCATTATCTTAGCATCTATTGATAATGAGATATCTGACGAATGAAAATCGTTTTTTTTTTCACATTACTTCATAGCGTTTTAAGAAACTACTTCATTTGCAAGTAAAAAAGTTATTTTCGCAACAGATGTGTTTATGGCCGTGGTAGCTTAGTAATCATGGTCTCGAACTCGCAGTCGGTTTTATGTCCAGCGAATTATGAGTTCAAGTCCAGATACCACTAAAGACTCACATAGCTGGGCTGATGCACTTTGAATTGTTTGAAGTTCCTAGTCCTACTGTTGACGTGATGTGGAAATTTGAAAAGGGAGATACCAGTTCCAGTGTCGTCCTCGTCTTATGAACGCTGTTCCAAATTATGAGTTCCATCCCAAAATCCCTCGTGTAGATTCTAAGTGGTACGTTAAATAAATCATATAGATGTGCTTCATATATTCTTACATAACACATGGATCAATAAGTCCCGAGACTAACATTGAAAACAACATTTTTTTTGCAAATTTTTTTTTTTTATTCATCAACATAATCACCTTTTAGGGTGATACAATCGTTCCAACGCTTTTCCAATTTTTCAATACCATGTTTATAAAAAAAATTATCTTTCGCTTCAAAATAAGTTTCAGTTTCAGCGATGACCTCCTCATTTGAGCCAAATCTTTTTCCCTGGAGCATTTTTTTAAGATCAGCAAAGAGCCAGTAGTCACTAAGGGCTAATTCTGGCGAGTATGGGGGGTGGGGAAGCAGATCAAAGCCCAATTCGTTCAATTTTGCCGTTGTTTTCATCGACTTGTGGCAGGGTGCATTGTCTTGGTGAAAAATGATTTTTTTTCTCTGCATGTGCGGTCATTTTTTTGCGATTTCCTCCTTCAAACGCACCAGCAAGTCAATATAATAATCACTGTTGATCGATTTACCTTTTTCGAGGTAGTCAATGAAAATCACGCCATGCGTATCCCAAAAAACTGACGCCATGACTTTGCCAGCTGACTGCTGCGTTTTCGGACGGCTTTCGCCAGCTGTGCGCCCCTCAGATGACTGCCGCTTCGACTCTGGAGTGTAGTGATGTATCCATGTTTCGTCCATGGTCACGTAACGACGCAAGAAATCTTTTTTGTTGCGAGTAAATAGCGATAAACAGCTTTCTGAATCATCGACTCGTTGCTGTTTTTGTTCCATCGAAAGCAATCGCGGCACCCACTTGGAAAAAACCTTTTTCATGCTCAATTTTTCATGAAGGATAGTAAATACACTTCCATATGATATCTGTGTCATCTCAGCAATCTCACGGAGCTTCACTTTACGATCTTTCATTATAATTTTTGTCACTTCACTCACATTTTCCGGTGTAACGGCTTCCACAGGTCTACCCGAGCGTTCCGCGTCATTTGTGTCGGTACGACCACGTTTAAACTCGGCAAACCACCGACAAATCGTTGCTTTTGATTGACAAGAGTCCGGGTAACATTTTTCAATCCATTGTTTCGCTTGCACGGTGTTTTTACCCATTAAAAAACAATGTTTTATCAGAACACGAAACTCGGTTTTTTCCATTTTTTAAACAAACCACAAAACGACTTAACTCCAACCTCGACAACTCAGCTGTTTCTGGTCCGATCGACTTAAAATTTTGACACGTTTCAAGCAAAGGTTAGTACTCTAGAAAGACCTGGTTACTGGTTTACTACGAGCGCCATCTCTGGGTTAGTCTTGGAACTTATTGATCCATGTGTTATAGGTCAAAAAGCATTAAATAAAATGCATTAAGAAATTTATTTTATAATCTAGTCATTAAATAAGTTCCCTTGAGATTAAACTATCGCACCTTTCTACACACTAACCACTTTTCAGTGGATATTTTTTTATAGTTTTAATTTTAAAATGAATGATAACTAGCATCATTTCGATAATAATTTTTTTTTTTTTGCATAAAGGGCTTACGGTACATGAAACTTTAGCAACTCAAGTAAAGTAATGGGGTCAGGACGAAAACATTAAAAAGTTAAAAAGAAAAACTATAAGGAAAATAATAAAAGCATAAATTTCACTTAGAAATCAAAGAATACTGAACCAAATTTTTTTACAAATAAGAATTAACAAAACACACACAGAGATAGAAAATCTTTTGATTATCATATCTTTAGTGTTTTATATAAACTGATTTTAAAGGTAAGCAATATTAATAGCATGAATTTTATTCTTCCAAGCAATTTTTAAATGAAATAATAAACTCTTGTTAATTCTTAAGTCAGAAACATGAAAGTCAACAGACTTGGCAGAATAATGCTGTAAAATTTTAATGCCGATCTTTTTAACTGAAATGCTGTGATATCACAATTATTTTTCACATTATTATCTTTTTTACTGCTATTTTACTTAATTATACCTCAATGCCTTTCTCTTTTGAATTTTTATAACTCATTTTATTTTAACAGCTTAAAAAGCTTTTTGATTTTGTTAAGGTCCACGATAGAAAAGACAGCGAATATCTAAGGAAATCGAATCTTGAACACGTAACCCACTTATATTTAACTAAACTATTACTTAATTACACATTACGATGAATATTAATTTTCTTAAATATAAAACAAAAACAATTTTAATTACTAAATATATTAAATCATAATTATACGATATAAGTTATAATTAATAATGTTCATTTTAAATTTTTGAAATACTATTAATAATAGTAATATTAAATTATGTTTATTGATTATTTTAACTGTAATTAATATTATTTAAATATATCTTAAAATTTTATTCAGCAATATGTATAATACTAGACATAATAAATACAATATATTATGTAAAAACAATAGTTTTAATAAATTACAAAAAAAGCTATTTTTAAATTATAATTGATGATAATTGTATACTTTAAATCATAAATGTTAACAATCATATATCAGGATTTCAATATGCTTACACATTTTGTACAACAATTTTGATAAAGGATTCAAATAAAGCAAATATTTTAGGCAAAAATTCCAAGCAACTGTTTATTATTTGAAATTATAATTACCTTCTGATACATTTTAATTTATTTTTTTTAAAATGACGGATGTAAGCATGTTGCAGAAAGAAGTTAACATTTTTCGTTCTATTCTTATTCAATAATAACAAAACATTGTGAAACACATGGAACAAAAAATTTGTATAAAAACTAAATAAGTATCATTATTAACTGAAAAAGGGAAATGTGGTAAAACATTGATTCTACAAGCAAAGAAGACTTCAACTGAATACCAAAAGCAGTAGCAACACAAGAGAAAATACACTGATACGCGTAGAAATAAATATCCGCAGAAACATTAAAAAATAATAATTCATCTTAAAAATACTAAAAAATCTAATGTTTATCTTTTTTCGAGATGTCTTCTCTACGCCAAACTTTATATGGCACTTATATGAAAAATCTTTAGCAGGTCATAAAAAAATGTTAACCTTGATGAAACATGAACTTAATAGAAGTTGAAGACGAAGGGTGAACTTACGAGAAGTTTATTCACTCTCGGAAACATAAAAAAGAGATGTCCAAACCTGGTTTTAAAAACGTAAAAAAAAAGTTTCAGCATAGACGTTGTGGTTAACACGGGTTTTTATTATGTAGGAAAATTATAAATAAAATGAGCAGAAATTAATATTAAAATCAAATCATCATACTGTCAGAAGAATGTTTCGCATCCATTGCATACTGAAGAAGATTCTTTTTTTTATCCCAAAGATTTTCAGAATGAAACTACATCAAGACACAGTCCCTCCCATACTTCTAGAGTTACCCCTATATTCCTAGAAAAATTCAAAAATAATCCAGATATTGTATATGCGCTTGTACGTTTTTGACATAATATTGCAGGGTCCAGTGATGATTCACTTATGCACTACTAGCTGGTATACTAGTACCCGTTCTTAGATCGGTTGAATTGAAAAATAGAGCCATCTAGTTGGAAGGATAAAAGTTTTTTTTAAAGACGACTACAACTTTGAAAACGTAATTTTAAATTAAGAATAAAATAGCCTCGTAGGAATGAATGAAATAGCAAAGTGAAATAAATTTAAATCCAATAAGGGTGAAGCTTACAGTTCATATTTTAGATATTTTAAGCCTTTGTAATTTTAAAAATTTATTTTATAAAATAATTATTATATTTTTTTAAATAAAACTTTAATTAGTTATTAAATGTTACATAACACCCAAGAGAAACTAAAATCCAATAATATTGAAAACTTTACATTTAATTTCTTCATACAGATTTAATTTTAAAAGTTAACAATTCAGCTACCAAGCATTAAATATTTCTTAATGAATATAACAAAAATATGTTACACATGTCAACAGAAAAGAGTATTCATACTTCTCTTGAACAAAAATATATAGAAAAACTAGTTTGGTAATTAATACTTGAGTTTTTCCTTACATTTAAATAAGGGTAGGCGATTATTTGCCAAATGTGGATTCATCGATTCAACGACGTATGCATGCTTAGTCTAAAAAGTCGTTAATTTGGCATTTTTTAAAATTTTACCAAGTGTTGGGATTAAACAACGTTTTAATCCTCATTGTGAACTGAAGTAAAAAAATTAATTAATAATATTATAGTAAGTTAAGTATTAGCAAGGAAAAATTCAACTGATAGTTTAGAACTGAAATAGAAATATTGATAAACTCAAATAATAAATATCACGCAGATTAGAATTGAAAGCTTGAATGTCTCAAACAATGCAATTCATTAATATTAAAGAATCAGAAATTTCCTTTAAAATCCACTAAAATTGACAAATAAAATTTTTAATTACAACTGAAAAAAATTATTATATGAAGCAATACAATTCACTAAGAATGACAAGTAAGATATTTCAATTACAACGGAAGGTGAAAGTTAGGCTTAACAGGAATCAACACTTGGAATAAATTTGACCAATATAAATAACTACGAAATTAAGTAAGAATGTCAACAGGTGAGCTAAAAAATAAAAAAATGTAAACAGGCAGCCTAATATACAAAAATAAATACAGAGTAACAATAATTTTTAAGAATTTTAATAAAACAGTATTTCTACACTTGTTCTTGTCACTGTTTCAACATAGAAAACTGTTGTCAAACTAGAGAGCAACTTTTTCAAAGAATTTTATTTCATACGCTTTTTCAAATAATTTCTTTTGAGATGAGGATTCATTTGAAAAGCAATCATAATTATTTTACGAATAACAAAAGGAATAGTAAAAATTCTTTTTAGGGAAGCGAATTATTTTAAAAGATCTAAATCAAATAATTTGTCTGGGTAAGATACACTATGACGTCATACATGACTTATATGAAATTTAAAACTTCATAAAATAGAAATGGAACTTAACAAAAAAGGCTTATTGGTGTACACTATGAGTATTCACAGATTCTTTATACCAAATGTCATGCTCGTGTATTTCGTACTCTTCCCGCTATGTAGTAGACAAAATCAGGCCTTTTTTATTTTGATCTGAGCATGCGCAGTGAAGGCAGATTCATTTAAAGCTTCAATTTTAAAAACACTAAAGGCGAATATCGAAGCTCCGGCTCCGTAGTGTCCCCTATCAGGATTCATAGATCCATTGTACCAAATTTCATGGTCCTGCGTTTTCTAATCTTTTTTCTACGCCCTCCGAGAAAAGTAGCAAATTCTTCCTTTTATTAACGTAGATTATATCTTTGGCCTACTGAAAAGAATTCTTTATAAGCGTAAACTCACCTCGATTGGTGGATTCTGGATAGAAAGGGAGGGCAAGAACCTCAGGAGATTCTACGACTGGCCTTTTTATAAAAAAAAAATTTGCTTTGCAAACTTATAGTCCAGAAACAAGGCTATCAGAGGGGATATATAAAAAGTTAATATTTGCATTTTAAACATTAAGAAATCGTCCCCGAAATTGTTCTAAAATGTGTGAACACCCTCATTATATATAATATCAACAAAATTTATTTTTTAAAAATTACAATTATTGATTTAAAAAGATTATTTAGTGAATATTCCATAAACACATAGTTAAATAATTGATTCAGAAGCACTATAGGAACATATGAATATTTTCATTAGCAAAAATACTTATAAAATATGTTTATATGTTTGGACAAGTAAGCATTTCCGTTGATGAAATACCCTTTACTACTGAAGTGAAATGCTATATACGTAGAATAATTAAATGTTCATAAAATATTTAGTCCTTAGTACTTTAATAAAATATCCATTAAGAAGAACATAAACGAGAGCTTTATCTATCGTAGTTGTACATAAAATAAACATTACTTGATAAAAGAATTTTTCTCCACAAAAATAATTTAAAATAAAGATAAAAATTGCATTATGTGGATTTCTTAGAATTCTGAATCTCGAATTCTGAGCTTTTTTCAAAAGAAGACCGAAAAAAAAATGAATAGGAATAATGGTTTCAAAAAAACAGTTTCATTTATTTCATTCTATAATTTTTTCTAGTTTCATTATAGATTTCAATATACTTTCTTATTTCATCCATAAAGATAAACCAGTTTTTGCAGAAAAAATCTTAGAATATTTCGGAATAAAAATTATTCATTTCTCGAAGATTTCAATCATAAAATTAAATCCTTATTTTATAATTACTAATAATTAAGAATATTATTTATAATATTCCATAAATCCATAGCCAAATATATAATTAAGAATCGTTTTATGAATATATGAATATTTTCATCAGCTAGAATGGTTGTATAAATTATGTAGATCTCTGTTTGTTAAAGAGATAAAGTATAAAATAAGAAAAATATTAATTAGTTATTTTTTCGATGTAAAGTCCATTTCTTATGTAAAATGACCAAAAGAAATTGCTATAGTTTTATTTAAAATGTTTTCCGTTTGCAAAAAAAAAACTTTATATCGGTTGGATAAAGTTTTATATTTTGCCTTATATTCCACAGATTCCGAAGTAAGAAATTGATTTAATTTCCATGTCTTGAAGTGTGCTACGTTTTATTCAATACGAAATTGACTTCTCTGTGTTAAGGTTCCCATCTACCGGCCATTTTGATTTCTTGAATGTTAAGCCTTTGGAATTTCTACTACCGACCTCAAATATTCACTATTTCATCTATTTGAAAGAAATCAAGTGCATCCGAAAAAGCAAAAAATAATGAAAGCTTTTACGGAATTACATTTTTGTCAGAGTTTTATAATATTTTGTACCCTTTCTTAATGATTAGTTTGCTGGTTATCCGATCTTTAAAAAAAAATTTCAAATATTTTCAAAACTTGGAAGAACAATGTAATTCCTCTGAAACCTTCATTATTTTTTGCTCTTTCGGATGCACTCTATAACATTTAAATAGTTATATTATAAAGATTGGGGACGGTAGAAGAAATTCCATAGAATTAACATTCTCACGAAATTAAAATGGCCGGTACACGGGAGCCTCAAGCATATTTGTTCATTAAATAGTAGTAACACCTCGTTTAGCTTTTCTTCGATTAGCATTGATTTTATATTTCAGTATTTCACTCGGAACCGACATATTTTCTTTTGATTAAATAAAAAAAACATTAAGGAGAGAAGGAATGAATAGTGTATATATTCACAATAATTTGAGAAGAGTTATCTTCAGGATCTGGCAGTACAAGGAATTCGTGCAGAACTTCAATATAACGATTCTGAAAACAGAGAAACCGAAATACTTGCTATAAGTTTCCATGGAAAAAGTTTGCTAATGATAAAAAAAATGAATTCGTTGATCAAATTGTGAGGAATGATCCAGATTTTGAACGGAGTGCATCAACAAGAAGAGTCCTTGTTGACCTCCTGATACCAAAATTTGATTAATATGAGAAAAAAAAAGAAGGCGATGAATAGCATTATATAGATTTATGGTAAAAAAGCAAGAATCTCAGAAGAATCCCAACTTTCCTTACAAAAATGGAGTTTATATTTCTATATGCATGTGTATATGTTATATAAAATATGTCATATTATGCAAATAAGTACACAAATATTTAAAAGTTATAATAATTTTTTTTAAGTTTTGCTCACGTGTTGCCCTTCATCTATTTATTTCGTGTTAAAATACAGTGTTTAATGGGCCGTCGAAAAATCTTAGTTCTAAAAGTGTGTGTAGTAATCCTGTTTCTCGTCTCGCCTGTCATCTTAAATGTTACTCGAATCACAAAATCTAAATTTCAACTTAAATTCAAGTGCAAAGTAATTAAATATTTCAGAATAGAGATAATATTCCTCCAGAAAGGAAGATACTCTTAAACAGTTTCCCGACTCTTTTCACGAATACTAACAACTTCAATAACATATCAAAGAACACACATACCGGAATACGATGCGAGTACATCCTACATGACCCAACTCTCTCAATTAACCACGCAGTGTTGAGTCCTAGTCTTAACAAATCTCGCAGACATTCAATAAAACTAACCCATATTTTACACTAGCACCCTTCCCATTACCGAAACCTTATATTCCAATTCAAATCTCGGTCGCTTTTATACGACTTTATTACATCCATTCACACCACTTCTAAAGTTTGCTTAATTTACGTAATCAAGCTTCATTTTATTAGAAAAGGAGTTGAAAACTTAAATATAAAGTCATAAAAAAACCTCAGATCTTGCTGAAAAGAAATTTTGCTATAAGTCCATGTTACAAGAGTATCGTGAATTGAAAACGTTTTGGAGGCATTGTTTTATATTAAGACCAATTTTTAGCCATACCCTACCAAGGATGGAGGAGTGAAGAATCTGATATTTACATATACTTTTTTTTATTTTGATTATGATTTTTTTTTATTGTAAACTATTTTTTCTAATTGTTTAATAAATTATATCTTCCATAGTTTTATTACTGACACGTCTTGTTTAACATACATTTACTCGACATAAATTCTGGATTTTATTTGAATGTAAAAGTATGGCCTGAATTGAGTCAAACTTCTAAACTGCTGAGAATATATTCAATTTAAAATTTAAATATAGAGTACCTTAAATTTATACCAGTATATTTCAGAAGTGGTAATACAATTATAATTTTCTTAATACTATAAATTCATAAATTTCTAGGTATGTTGAACATCACAGTCAAAGCTGATAGGACTTACCCTTTTACTTTGTTGCAAGAAAAAAAATATATAAAGATTGATATATTCTCTTTTTACCAGAAAACAAAAATAGAAACCAATTAATAGAATAATTTTGAGTAATATAAAATGCAATATTTTATGTATTTTGTTATATAATTTCAAACGCTCTTTAGAGCTATACAGAATGTTAAGGAATGCTCGTATAAATTATTGTAATAGAGCCTACCGTAACTATTGGTCAGTTTGTTCTTAATCTTTGGGTGATGAATTAACAAAGATTCTGTTATATATTATAATGCAAAAGAGGTACTGCGAAGTTATAAAGAAAGTGCGTTGCTCTCGATATTATATGCTCTGTACTTTCTTGAAAAGTATTTTGTATTCAAACATTCCAATATAAAAAATGTTTATTTCTTTTTATTTTTTATTTTATTGATAAAGTTGATGATACTTTTTTTATTGCATAAAAAAGTTAAAACATCGCCATCTTAATAAACATATGTGCGTGATCGTCTATATTTCTACATTTTTCATTCAATTTAAGGCTTTTAAGGAGGCTTCGTAATTTTTACCGGATCCCCTACTAACGGCGATCGATGTATTTTAAGTGGCGCGTACTGAAAGTCGGAAGGGTATAACGGAAAATGATGCATTTTCTGGAAGATAGTACTCTTCCTCTCCCCTCGAAAACAGTAGCTTTCAACAGGTGGAAGTTTCGACCGCTGCTGATCGGGGCGCTTTTTTACTTTTCCTTTTGCGCATCTCAGCCCCTTCGATCTCCCACGGACAGATCGAATTCTTTTTTTTTAACTCTTGCATCTCTCTGCTATGCATGGTTTAAAAAGAAGTTATGTGCTCTTATTTATATAGCTCGTAAAATGCACGCTTTAAACTATTTTTTATTAAATAAAAAATCAGGAAAGATGGTTTAAAACGTTTTTTTTTTTTTTCTATTAAAGAATTCCGTAACGTGTTTGATTTTTGAAAAAAGAAAAGACTTCACCCATATTAAACTAAGGCTACCTCTTCCTAATGCTGGATTGGCTTAAAACCTAAAACATTTTTAACTCAAAAAATCTTACGATCCAATAGTATTAATATAACTTTCTGACTTTACAAGCGTAATGAAGGAAAATATTTTAGTTAATACTTCCTTCTTTCTGTCACTTTTGATTGAATCAGTTAAATAATAATATTGTGTCTTCCGTTCGATCGCAACTTTTTTTTTATCTTCAATAGAAAGGATGACTTCACCCATATTAAACTAAGACTACTCTCTAATGTTAAATAGGCTCGAAACAAAAAAAATGTTAATCCAAATCTACCTACTGAACAATATTAATATCATATCTTGAAATCTTCAACATATATCGTAAAGCTTATTATAATCCTCAATTTTCTTTTTCTTTCATCTCTATCGTAATCAATCGAATAATAATGGTGTTCTTCCGAATCGATGAACTCTGCAACTTTTTTATCATTATTAGAAGAAAAGATTTCAACCATATTAAACTAAAGTTACTGTCTCTTAATTTGAAATAATATGATAGAAACTAGAAATATTTTTAAAATTGAAAAAGTACTTCATTCCTTCCCGAATATTATCGCACTCTGATTTTCAAGTGTAAAGTAATATATCTTAATATATTTCTAAGTTTCATCAGTCATTTCTGTTTGAATCAATCGAATACTAATGGAGAGCCCTTTATTTGAAAATGTTCCACAGCTATTTTTATCTTATATAGGAGGAAAAAATATTTCACCCATTTATCTTCTTTTAATTTAAATAATAAGATGAAAACTGGAAATGCCTCTGAAATAGAAAAATATTTTCTGACGGAAATTATAACTTTTCTAGAGTATACAGAAGCATACTTAAAATGTATTTCGTGTTTTTTCTGTCATTTATGAATAAATATAAATCAATTTTTCCAAAACACAATGTATACCATACTTTACTTTCGTTGCAAAATTGTTTTTTATATAACTTGATGTATTAACTTTAATATAATTTGTGTGACATTATTTCATATGCATGTGATATATTTAATGTTTCAAACTTTTAAGGACGCGCAGTGATAAAGCACGCACCTGCATGCATGTCATATATACATGAAACATCTCTTGTGAAGTTATCACAGGACGGATTTTATTATTTAACCTTGAGTAAAAATAATGCTAAATATAAAAAAATTATTTGTATAAAATCATATATATAAGGAAATAAATAAAAAGAATTATGAAACATTCGGAATCTGAGCTAAAACTACAATTAGTGAAAAAATTTTAATCATAAATTACCAAGTGATTAATAATCATTATAAGTACGAAGACAGGTTATATATATATATATGTGTGTGTGTGTGTGTACTGCAAGCTCACATATTACTATTAATTGCCTTAAAAGTAATTTGTACTAAAATAATCATAAAATAGAATATTTTTATTGGTGGTATGTAGGAAAATAATTTTTAAAATTCTTAGCTTTTATATTATAATTATTTTTATAATTTTGGTTTTTTTATTTAAATATTAATTTTATAAATGTGTGTTTTATTAGCTCTTATTAGTGTGTATATTTTTAATGATTTAATTTTTAATTTCTTATTTAATGGTGTATTTCAATTATGTTTATACATTATTTAAGAAATTTTGTAATAATCTATTCTTTATGTTTAGTAAATTTTAACTTTCGAACATAAAGAGTGTTATCAATAATCTCTTATCTCCCGAAGTGAAGAACAAATTCATTGAATTGAATAAGAATCAAATTAATTCCAATCGGAATAAATTTTTTAATTCCTATATTTTTTTAATATTCTATTAAGGTTTTTATTAAATAATTATATTTCATCTTTCGTCTGATGTTATGTTCATTTTGTATATTTAGCGTATTAAATTCATAATTTTTGATATTTTGTGGTTTTCTTTGTTTATTTGAAATTTATGTTTTTTACCTGATTTTAAAAAGTAATTGCTAAAATCAACAATTTGGCCATTGATTTCAGAATAACCACGCTTACAAAAATCTGAAGCATTTAGCATTTATCTGAAGCATTTATCATAGCATTTTAATACTTTATATTTACTTTTACCAAATTTCTTTGTTTCATTTTCTTTTCCAATTTTAATATCTTTATTGGTTTACTTTAACATCGTTCAATTTATTATTTTTTGAATTATGTAGTTTTTCTAAAGATATATATGACATATAATCTTTTCATCTATATTTATTATTTTCTTATAAATTGAAAGACATTTCATCAATTAGTTTTATTTTATACACTCATAATACTAATAGTCTTTTATTTATCATATAATTAATTAATAATTTATTAATGATATATATATATATATATATATATATATATATATATATATATATATATTTGTTTGTGTGAGTATGTGTGTTGTAACAAACATTAAAACGACATGGCGTATTGATTTGTGCCTGTAAAATTATATAAATATGGAATAAATTTCAGTGCACGACTATGTCAAAATTATTCGACGGGTTTTTCTCATAGCATATTAAAAAGGTAATAAGTGAAAAAGAAAATGTTACTATGAACTTTAAGGATCACTTTGTAAAGATAAAAGTGATATAGTTGCCTCTCTCTCACACACACATACACACAGACACAAAATTGTGCTCCATTTGATCATACAAGCTATCTTCAAGACAACGTTGACACTCTACGAAAGAGTCGTCCAATTGCAATAAAAATTGACTAATTAATATACATAGAAAATTAATTATTACGATTTCAGAATATTTTGATGATTTATTCCAGAATTCTATCAGGTGTTGGCTAGAATCAATCAAGCATTTGTCTATATTCGACCTGAATGCAAGCAATAAATGGCATGTATAAACTGGTAAAACTCTTGGATGGTGTATTACGGGATTTCTTCAGGGACTATCGGAAACAATCTCTTAATATTCTACGTCGATTGCACGTACTTTCTTATAAACTGAGTCTATGGCGATGAGGTGATATATTTGGCCAAGGAAGTGTTCTTCAAGCTTGGAGTCAATTAAAATTTAGTTGGGGATTGTAAGCAAAAAAAAATGTTCAAAGCAGTAAAGTAGCAACTCACTGGTTCGTAAAAATTCTAGTACGTACTTCTACCGTGTAAATGTGACATCATTGAATAACACAGGAACCAAGTTATTAAATTAAATTATACATCCGATCATGATGTCATGTTACAGGCTTGTATGACGTGAGACAGCATGGATATTTTTATTAAACTGTATGAATATCTGTAGATAAATCTGCAGTGATCATCAAGATCCAGTTGGAAACGAAACTCGTCATATGACTCTTCTCGTCTCGAGTCAACTCCATTTCAAGGCGATCGTTTAAGGTACCATTGTGAACGGGCATCTTTGTGCACAGGCATGAAGTGTAATCGACTTAACGGTCGACGCGAGGTTATATTCCTTTGTCTCTCAAATATCTGTCATTAATTCTAAAGGTAATTTGTGTACTATTCAAATATTGGGTGATTGACTGAGACAAATCCAATGCTATGATAACAGATCTGACAATCCTTCTGTCTCCTTATTCCTTTCTCTCTCAAATATCTGTCATTAATTCTAAAGGTAATTTGTGTACTATTCAAATATTGGGTGATTGACTGAGACAACTAATGCTATGATAAAGATCTGACAATCCTTCTGTCTCTTATTCTGTGATCCTAAGTCGACATTCTATTCTAAGCGTATATGAAAATGTTTTCAAGCTTCCATCTCGTCACTGTCACACAAGCTCGACCCGAACGTCGTTCGATGTC